>JACGTJ010018444.1:0-11995 GCA_014858695.1 Chrysomya rufifacies | reverse complement strand
AACCCAATGTACCCTTCATCATTTTTTGATGGTGGGTATAAAAACCGAGCTTCTTTATTAGTTTATCTGTTAGTTAAGTATCGCTTCTATTAGAGTATTTTTTACAGGGCAAACAGTATAACAATTCATAAAACTTGTTTCACCCAAAAAAGTAAATGTTATGAAAAACAATAATTAGTTTGTTAAAATCTCTTTACATAAATTAAAGAAATAGAGCATACGTGTGAAATCCACATATATATATTTTAATATTATTTTTATTATATATTATAATCGCAATAAGGATGATTTGGTGTGGATGTTTTTACAGGGCTTTAAATTACATACGCAATAACTAAGTAAAATTCATAATTGTTTGCATTTATGTACATGTATACCCTCTTACGTTGATTTGAAGGATATACATTTACATCAAATTGCAATAAATAATATTTAGTAAGAAGATTTTCGACTGATTCTTTAATTATCTATATTTACATAAATCTTGTAACAATAACAACCCTTTTTTCTGAAAACAACTAAATTGTTTTTCTTGATCAAGTCTTATGTAGGGTGGAAACAGTTGTAGCCTGTCATGTTGTTTTATTGTTTTGTCCTCTACAATTTTGACTGAAAGATTTGTTTTTTGTTGTTTTCTTTTCAGATTTTAATACCATCCTAAAACCCGATCTTATAAAACCGCCAAGTTACGATCAACGTCACGTCTGGTCAGCCACGATAACGATAAAACAATTCTGATGATTAAGACGAATGCAAAAGGGTGTGTAAATATTCTCATGTGACATATTTATTAGCATGTCCTTTGTTATAATGTTGTATTTCTTAAAATGTTTGTTGTAGATTATAAAATAAATAATTTGAAGAAAATATCAACAATCGCACTCAGATTTAAAAGACACGGATTCAAACTAGTTGCAATCTTTCAATCCGTATCTATTTTATGTCTGTTTGACGTGTTTGTCTTAAAGATTAATAGATTTAGCACTACAATTTTTATATAAAGGATGAAAATAAAACTATTTTATTAACAATTAAAAACAACAAATATATTCGGCTTGGCCGAATCTTTAATACCCATCATCAAAATATATTAAAGTATATTTGAATAAAATAACTGTTTTTGTATGAAGTCAAATTTAGAAGAAAGTCCAGCTGGGATAAAACCGTAAATGGAATAAAAGAAACGATTTTAATTAATATATATAGTTAAATTTTTATAGTCATCATCAAAAAATTATGCGAGTTATGTTGGGTTTTGTCATTTCCTTTGTAGCATGTTAAAATATTCGTCTAAGATAAAAATTTACTATACATGTTGGGGTCTTAGATGAATATTTTAGCATGTTACAAACAGAATGACAAATCCAATATACCCCAACAATATTTAACTATTATTTTTAAATTTCAAATATTTTTATGAAGACTTATGAGAATTATTGTTATTTAATAGGAAATGTATATAAAAGGAATTTTTCAGAATTTATAAAGAAGTCTACGCGTATTCGTGGGCTACTTTCATTTTTGTTTCTTTAAAACTAATTAAATAAATAAAAAACATGAAATATTATAAAGTTCAAGACAGAGGACTTTTTCTCCTATTTTCAGTTCGAAGTTAGTTAAATTTATTTTGTTTTTTAATACTTTTTATTTCGCCTCCAAAGTATTCAATTCATTTGGAAATTGGAATATTAAAAAAAAAAATACAGTTCAATTTCACTCGTGATAAATTCTCAATTGTTTTTTAAGTTTATATAATCAGGCCTAAGTAATAGAGGTTAGCACATTCTTCATCAGATTTAATTTCTTTTATTAGTCTTTTAAATTTTAGCATGTTTATAATATCTCCTTTATACGGGAATATCTCGCTTTTCCATTATGGATCTCATCTTGTAAATTGTATATATTAAAATCTTCGACATATAGGGAAATACAAACGAAAACTAAATGAAACTCATTTATTATGTACGCATAAATAGGATTTACGTGAAACCGTGTCATAAGTTACCTAAAATTTGATAAAGACAAAACATTTATTTATTTATTTTATTTTGTCAAAAAATTCTAGGTGATTAGCAATAGTTAAGTCGAAAAATGATTGTTCGGAATTAGATGAAATTTAACTTTTACTAAATTTCTGTATAATAACTAGTTTAGTGGTTTTCATTTGTACAAATGGCTTTACAAAATTTATTATAATTTCAAATATTGTTCGGACTGTTTGTGTTTTTTGAAAAATTACGTGAAATGTAACATAATTTTTATGCAATTTTATGGAAAAAAGATGTTCATGTTTTAATTTCCACAAAATGGCAAAAGAAAATGTTTAATAGAAGAATATTTGCGTTTCTGATAAAAAAAAATATTTGTATTTTCAAAAGAGTTGGCTAAATTGTGTACAAAATCGAATTTTAGTTGTCCGTAAAATGTTTAAACGTTAAATCCGAAAACTACTGTATATTAAAAAAAAGCAACAAAATACACACATATGTATGTACAATTTTTAATTGAAGAAGCTGTGCGTTTTAACATGTTACAAAATATAAAGCGAATATATTATGTTGGATATCTGTTTTTTTAAATTTGTTTTTAAGAATTTACTCTTTTTGTGTATAATAAAATCTATGCCTATACTCCCACTGAAGTAAACGCTTTTTTATTTTACTTTAATATCAATTTAAAAAAGAAAACCTTGCAAAATAAAAATACAAATACGTTTTAGTCCCGTCATGTCCACATGTCAATTTTTCTTGCCGTTTTTTCTATATTCGAATCTTCGCGTATTTAAGAAACTTTTCTTTTTTTTATTTAATCTTCACTAGTACCCACTCTATTAGAAAGTCTGTTGTTTGGTAGTCTTGGTCGGAAAGTCTTTCCGTCTCTCTGTCGGTCAAGAACACTTGTCGAAGGCATTTAGACTGTATGTATTTATATACATACTAACGTATACAGAATACAATCAACATTTATGCCTAGATGGACAAGGGACCCTTTAATGTTAACATACACATACATATGTACATACACACATTCTAATATCTACATGTGTATAACTATATAAGTACATGTATACATATGTATATATTTACCTTTTCTTATACACATTTACAGCGTATAATATTATTTCTTCTGTAGCTGTCACACACGAAATATAACGTCGCCGCTTTTCAAATCCCACATGTGCAAAAGGCATTTCCGCTTTCTTTGTGTCCATTTGTCTTCAATTTATTTATTTTATTTATTTTCGTTTTTTTTTTTTTTTGCATTTTCCTTTTTATCGTTTGAGTTTTGCCAGCAAACAGCCTCCGAAAAAACGGACGCGTAAATTCTTAAAAAGTGGGTGGCTGACTGGCATGTTTTAGAAAAGAACATGTGACGGGCGGATAGATGAACAGATGGATGGATGGATGAATGGATAGATGGATGAATGGTTGAAACTCTATGTTTGTATGTATTTGTATTTGAGATGGTGTGGGGAATGATGGTCAAAATACAAAGAAAATAAGGCATTGTGTTTGGGTTTTCGTGTCGCGTAATGTTTGTGATTGCGATGTTGGACCCTTAACTTACATTAAACTTAGGCATTCATACATAGTTACTGATGTGAGTATGTAGATAGAAATTTAGTCTTACATACTCAGATATGTAGAAGCGTACAGTAATTTAAAACTCGTATTCATTTTTCAATTATTTTTTTCTATTTCTTCTTTTCAATTTTTATACCCACCACCGAAAATGATTTTCTCTAAAGAGCAAATAGACCCGAATCTGACGATTTTTTTCAGAACGTACAAATGGTAATAAATTAATTTATATATTTATCATGAAAACATGTTTCATAATAAACAGTTTCATATTTGATCTCCATACATTTTTTTTGCACTAGCAAAATGTACTTAGAAAAAAACAGGTTTTATTCAGACAAACTGAAATTTAAAGTATTTTTCTGAGACTTTTTAAAGACTTCATCGTAGACGATTTTTCACACATTTATATAATATAAATATAATATGAAAGCAAAAATTTTTCTTTAATTTTAATTTTTGGAATTTTTGACATTGGTCTATTATTTAGACGACTTATTGTGAAAAATTTTTTAAATTTTGCGAAATTTTAGATTTGCGAAACCGTTATAAAAGATAGACACTAAATAATTTCACTGAATTTTTTTCTGATTTGAGAGGACTTTTTGTAACAAAGAAATTTTTTAACATATTTTTAAAATATTTGGTTGATATTATGATTTACATACACTAGAGAAGTTATATGACGAAATTAATATAGTAACATACTATTTAATATCTTTAATTAATTTATAGTTTAAAGGTTCTGCTTTTTTAAAGTATAAATATATGTAGAATAAAAGTATGTATGAGTGCTGATGCTGACGCAGCAGAAGGATATTTTTCGTTTATTTCTCTAAATAACCGTTGTAAGAGTTTGGGAAAATTTAACTTTAGTCACATGTCCATTTCATTTTCGGACAGCAATATAAGAAATAACATTTACACATATATATCTAATAATATGTAGTATATACTTACATATGCTAAGTTTTTTTTTTTTCATTTCATATGTGAAATGTATTTGATCCTTTATGCCGTTGGGGATGATGAAACAAATTTTTGCCAGAACTGTGTAAGACATACCAAAAAACAAAGCAAGTGTTTTAGTTTTATTATTAAAAGAAAAAAGTGTAGCTAGAAGACGTAATAAAAGGCAACAAAAAGGCGTAAGAGAACGCGCATTTTATATACTATATAAAAAACTTTTCACTACAAATATTTCTTTAAAGACATTTAAAGACCTTGAACTTATTTAACAACTTAAATTCATAGCTGCTATAAATTATTTGGAGTCCAAAAATGTTTTTAATCTAAATTATTTTTTAAATAAAAATAAAAAATTTATATGCAAATTTATTTCTTTGTTATTGATTTTTTTTATGTTGATATGATCGCACTAATATCAAAGTTGTAAAAAATTCTTCATCATCTTCATGATCAAAACACACTGATTTCTGGTAAATGTAAATTTCAATCAAAACTAGTGAGAAATCTGCAATGGGTCAAGTACACAACATATATGGAAGCTTGGGTAAAATTGCCAAGAAATGTTTAAAATTTTGGGAATTATTTATCTTAAATATTATTATAAGAGATCTTTTTAATTGGTCAAGCTCTAGTATGTACTACCCTTACTACATAACTTCAGTATAGTTCAGTGCCAATTAATACATATTTTGAAATAGGACACGGTGGGAGTTTCTTCGAATTTTATGCACCTCTGGATAATTGTACCTAACATCATATTGAAAAAGAACATCTGCATTTCCATGATAGTTAAAAATATTATCTTGATGAAAATTAAAAATTGGTGCAAAAACAATTTTTTACGAAAAATGCCTACATTAAATATATTTTCCTACTTCCGATTAAACTTATAACGAGGCTCTGATACTTCATTGTCAGTTTCGGCATAACTCAGAAAATGCGTGACCATTCATACCTTCAATTTTTCCAAACAGAATTTATTAGGATTTTAAGGATAACATCATGCAGAGTATTTTTGCATCCATGGTATTTTCTAAATCACCACAAAATTTCTTCGAAATAAAATCAATAAATGTTCTTAATAATAATAAAAAAACTGAAACTTCTATTTACTAAATTTATTTAATCAACCCCTTTTTTCGCGTTTTCATTCCTATTTGGGCGCAATTCTTCAAACCGATACGTGTGTCAAAGATGTAGCCATGTGTGCATGTGTTGTACAAATTTATGTATGAATGTATGTATGTATGTTCAAGGATACATAGTGGCAGCGGCAACCACTACATCAAAACACGAGAGCAACTGTGTCCGGTTAACAGAGGCAAGGACAGCATTTCACGCACCACCAGCCCATATAATAATTTTAAGATGTATAGTTTCCAAACTGGACCATATTTTTTACATTTCTATATTTGAGAATGTGCTATATGTGTAACTATGTATATTTATTATAAAATAAGTACTTATGTATGTACATGTATATACATATGTATGTAGGCATTTTACCCCACCAAAAAAGGACAGAACCCAAAAAAAAAAAAAAAAAACGAAAAAAAAAAAAACGAAAAATCCAATAACAACAAAATCAACAAAAAACACCAAATTTCATTGTATGAAATGAAGGGACTGAGTAAAAGTAGTTAACTGGACCGTCCATTACATTGACATGGGATGCGAATTGAAATTGTGATGGGATGAATAGTTTACTTTTTTTTTTTCTTTTGAAATGGGATGCTTAACAATGAATACACACATACAAACAGTCATAACATAAACTAATTTAGAATGTTGGAAGGTGTTATGTTTAAGTAAATGTATGTATGCGTAAATATATTTATACAATATATTTATATATGAATGTACGTTTGTTGGTTTATTTATATTATTCTACAACAGCACGCACTTATGGACATTTCATCCTTAAGTAAAAGTGTCCCAAAAAAGGGATGAAATTACTATAATCATACATTTATGTACACATATACACACACTTTCGAATATACATATTTATTATACACTCACTAAAAAACGTTTGTATATTATTCTCTACACTACTAACGGTGATTTTTTATACGATTGACAAAAATATTTCTTTTTTCCAAAATACCAATCAAAATAAATTAATTAACAGACAAAATAACTTAGGATTTGTTCAATGATCGTAAGATCTTCATAGAACTTGTTATGTAATTTAAATATTTTCGAACTTGTAATGTGGTATTGTAATTAATTACTATTAAATAACATATTATATGTTAAAATCAATTAAATTTTTTAATTTAATTCAGTTGGAACATTATGCGAAATAGATTATTTTTGCTTTAGTAGCAAAATTAAAATTTATTATTTATAATTAGGTTATCTCCCAATTCATCAGTATTCACTATACCCAGAATATTTGATAAGAAGCTAAGTTTTATTTTATGCTGGTGAAGAGCTGGGTGCTCTATATGACAGCTACTAAATATTACCCACGACCTTATATTCCCTGATATGAGTGTTATGGCTATCAATGTAGAAAGTAATATCTCATTCAAATATTTGCAACATTGATATTTATATTGCTACTGCTGCAGTATTATTTACAATGCTGGAATGTTATGAGTTGCCTAATAAGTCTATTGATCAACGTACTATTACATTAAACATTGCGTTCCATTATAAATGACATATATCATATGAAGATAATTTCTCCTAGACTTTAAATATAAAAAAAATATTATATAAACAATCAGTTATCAAAAACCTATCTCGTGTAACAGCGAAATATTTGTAATTCTTTTTCTTTTATTTGTGTAGAATTTTTCAAATTTTAGAAACATCAAAAAAAAATTTTTATTTGTGATAAACACACAAAAATATACATTATCTTGATTAAATATGAAATTTAGGTGACAAATTTTAATGAATTTATCATCTATGTAAACTTTTTTATTTCACAACAAATATTAGATAACTATTATTTTTCTCGGGTGTATATTAAATTATGGATGATTGTGATATTTGAATGTTTGTTTGTATCATTTGAAAAATTACCGAAAGGAAAATAGTATGTATGTTTGGATGTGTAAGATTGTGAATTTTATCCTTTCGGTTGCGGACATCAGTCGGCGGTCGGTGGTCAGCAGCGGTCCATTTGCTTAATGGTCAGACATACTGGCACACAAGTTGGCAAGCTGACTGAATGGCAGCGTTGAATTTTGACACAAGGCTCGTTAAATCCATGAATGTCCAGAAATGGGGTAATTTTGAAGAATGTTAGTTTTGTTTTTTATATCCGTAGGTATGTGTGTTGTTGTTTTTGTTTAATTACAAATTACCAAAAAAGGGTTAATAGTGAAAGTGGATTTTTCTGTTTCGGACCATAAAGTTTCTTTTGGTGTTTTTGTTTTAGACAAAATTAAAAGTAATAACTACTAAACAAAATACTAAATACAAACCTACACACATTTGTATATGAATATTTATATGTATTTACTTTTTATAGTTTTGAGTATGTTAGTGATTGGGAATGGTAAAATGTAGAATTGTGTTGGTAAGATAATAATTGGTTTTGTTTAATGAGACAACATTTATTTTACTCAAAACTTTAATAAATGTTTTATGTTGACTGTGTTTCGATATAAAAAGCACATACACACCTACAAACAAAGAATATCCAACCTAACTTAAAATTTTAATATTTATATATAAAAATAAAACCAAGAAAAAACTATACAAAATAGGCCAGTGTGTAAATTTACACACTCACATATAAATATATTACTATATATGTAATGTAATTGGTATGAACAAAAGGATGGAAGAATTTCAAAGTGTATGTTAAATTGTGTCCGTAATTAAACATAGATGGACATTACTAGACCAAACTAATTTTGACTTTTAGTAATTATAATACATAATATCTACGAATATGCACGAATTCGAAAATGTAAAAAATCTACAAAAATTTTAATTTAGTTTATTTTGTTTATAGAGATGTATTTACATTGTGTTCATATTCTTTGGGATAATGTATGAAAAGGAATGCGAAAATCCATTCGTTTTATCTGATTTCTTATGTAATTTCACTCAAACCTTGAGCTTAAAATATATAATTTTAATAAAACTAAATACAAAATAGAAATGCAAAAAAGAAACATTTTCGAAGGCACATGGTACCTTACTATCTGCAATTTCCATTGATTTTTTAGACATACTCTTTAGAAGAATACAAATACCTCTGCTTTTCCTTATGGTTCCACTCTAATTATTTGTATGTTATTGCTGACACTTTCAGGAATATATTTTTCAGTATAACCTTGTTCCAAAGACAAATTTTTAAATAAATTTTTCTTTATTTTTTTAAAAGTAAATTTATTTTCATAAATAAATGTAAACTAAGTTTATCAGGGATTTTTAGCAACATTTTACTAAAATCACACAAATATAAACGAAGATATGTATATGTATATAAATCATGTGCTTAACTTTGAGTAAGTTTGGAGATTATAACATTGCATTTTTAAATGATTTATTGTTTTGTCCCTCTACATAAGTATTGAATTTGATACCGAAAATCCGAAATACTGGACTGCAATTATAAACTTCCATCTCAATATTCTAAAATTGATTCTAATAAATTAATATGCCATATTGAAAATCACAATAATTCCCTTTGTATATATATAGAATAACTAAATCCCTATTCAAAAGAAGTGAAATAATAATTCACAAAGTTCCATTATTCTACTTGAGGTTTGCCTGTTTAAATGATCTATTGAAAACTTGTATATATTTCTCTTTGATAATTTAATATCATTTCACTTATCATGTACTTCGTTAATTCAAAAGTGAGTTGCTATATGATTTTTAAGATCCACGGAAAATAGAATTTTTTTTTAAATAGTTAAGGTTAAATATTAAAAAAAAATAAAACTTCTTTTTAATTAGACAAATTTTTATAAATGTTTCATACGGAATAACAAACCCAAAATAGTCAATCTTTTTCAATTAGCCTAAATTTGGTATTGTATGAACATTTTATAAAAAAATACTACGAGTTAAGTTTAATGCAGAATATATTCAAGTCCTATAATTTGATAACGAAACAATTATTTTGATGAATTTTATTTCATAACTTTCTTTTTAGAACCACACATGCTAAAAAAATTTAACTTCTACATCATATCTCTAATATTCTTTTTCAGATATTAACATAGACACCTTAGAATGTTTACATACACATATGATCCCTTCGTTCCTATAAGGATCATACGACCTCAACAAAATATTTCTTTCGGTTTCATTAATCGGTAATTCTTTAAGATGGGCATTGGATTAGACTACAGTATCCGATACTGAGCCAGTAAGCTGGTCGTACCTCCAGCCAGGATTTTTATAACAGGTTTATATAGCGAGCTGTTTGCTTCAAATCATTTTCTCCGCCATTGATTCTACAAATGTACATCGTTGACTCACCATGAATGCAAACATATTTCTTGAGATGTCCGTGAAACTTTTCTGGAAACATGAGAGCTGCGACTTCTAACTTTAGCTAGCTATGCAGCGAATGCCACAAAATACATGATTTTTTTCTAGATATGAATAAATCTTTTATTTTTTAGAGAGATCCCATATTATTTCTTAAGCAGAATCGTAATGAACTCCTCATGTAATTGCATTTAAATTTTTAAGTCACTTTTTTGAAATCAGAGTAATAGTATAATTTATTGTTCCTTTTCATTACATGAAAAAATTGAAATTTGCCAATATTTTTTCATCAATTATCCACTCATTTACTTTAGACCTACGAAGACACCTGTTGGCTTGATGAAAAAAAAATACCAAAACGCAATAAAATTTCATTTTTCCATTGTTTTTGTTGTTTTTTTTCACCGAACTTACTAATTGGCACTCTTACGTGTAGTACAATTTGTTGTCGATGTATTTTTTTCCTTTTTTAGTTTTCATAGTCAATTGCTATTTTTTCTGTTCACTTTTTTATTTCAAATATCACGTATTAATTCGCAAACAACAACGACAAGAACATACAGCAACACAATATAGCGATAACGGTCACTATTCAAATGTTGCATTTGGGGTATTCATGTTAATATTCGATTCAATTTTGATTTGGTTCCCTAATTTATTTTAAAAATCCAAAAAAGAAAATATGGTTTTTCAGAAAATCTTTTTTTATATACAATTGAACAATATTCATTCAAAAATTGACTTTAAATTAAACGATTAATCAAACAATAACTGTTCTAGTGAATACCCTACAAATTCGTTCCATATTCTCACAATTACTTGATGCTTTATTTATTGTCCGTCGAATGGTGTATCAGCCTAGTCGTTGTGTATTTTGTGCAAGTCAAATAGATGAAGTGTGAACGACAAAGGTAGAAAATAAAAATAGAAGTAAAAAAAAAAATAAACAACCAGCCAACGATCCAACAATCTAACCAAAGTTAAATGTACAATGTAAAATGTTTATGCAAAAGTTCCGGAGGCATGCAAGTGAATGCATCTTTTTTATTCATCACTTGCAAATGATGTTTCAACACTGCACACATATGAACGGCATATTGTCATGTGATATTGCACACTCAATATGAAATGAAATAAAAAAGGAAGAAAAATAGAAATAATAGTAAAAAAATGAATGAAAAACTTTAAGATATCCACAAAAACGTAACTACATACCCCTACATACATATGTATACATATATGTTAATAAATTGAAACGCACACGTATACAATAAATGCAAAACAATTCCAAGGATAAAGCTTTGTATATGCGAACATGCATACGCGGCTAAAATATATATGGACTAGTTTCATTTTTTTGTCGACATCTTAAATGGCCTAACTAAGCAGAGGCAAATAGGCGATAACTGCCAACAATATGACCAACGACTATTAAGTTGGCTTAACGGGTGTTGTTTGAATGCCGTGAAAAAATTGCGTTTTTTACATTCTACCATATCACATGATGGAATCTGATGCACATTTTTTCTCCATCGCATTTTTTATTTGGATTTCTTTGTTATTATTAGAGGATAAATGTGTTTGTGGACACGAGTATTTGTTGTTGACAATGCAACTAAGGTTTTTTATTCCACTAAATCTTTGCTTTTCAGTTCATCCAAATAATCAACCATCACTCTTTGCTATTAATTTATATGTCGTGCTTGAGGGGTTTCGCGCCTAATCGCTTTATTATTGTTTGCTTTTTCCTCCTTCATGTTTTTTTTTTTTTTTTTTTTTTTTTTTAAAGAAATAATGAAACTGTGAAGTTTTTATGCACAATGTCTAAGACTTTTATTTGTACATTATTTGAACAAAGATGCCACACTTGGATTCAATGCAACTAGTGTTTACTAAAAATTTACATATTTCATTAAAAAATCATTTTGAAATGTTGAAACAAAAATACACCAATTGCTTAATATCATTGATTA
>JACGTJ010018440.1:0-12083 GCA_014858695.1 Chrysomya rufifacies | reverse complement strand
CTAGTTCATTTCTAGTTCAGTTCTATTTCAATTCTGTTTCCTTCTAGTGAAGTTTATTTTACTCTTAAAGCTTTAAATTTTCAAATTTATGCCTTTAACTATCATCTCAAATTGCCTGCTTTATTCTCCCACTAGGCTTTTTTATTTTCTCATAATTTAACTCAAGATATTATATTCGTGCTTTTCTCTTTTTTGTCTTAAATCTTATTATATTAAATCCCTTGTTAGTGTTAACACTTTCTTAACCTTTTTTATTATCTATGTATTTTCTTCATATAATTTTGTTCTTACAAAAAAAATTCATCTTTGGAGTTAGCATCTCTTTTACCTTGATCTGCATAATGTCTGCATTTAACTTGAAAAAAAGATTTTTTTTTATATTTCACATTTTACATCGGCAGCCAGAATCATAAGAAAAATCATAGTCATAATCATTAGCAACAACGTCATCATCAGCTTTTGGTTATTTACTTTTTGTTATTTTGCATTTTTTAGTTTCTGTAGCTTTTTTTTGTTGATTCTAGCCTTCAAAGGCAGCAGTAGCAGCAGAAAAGAAAGATAAATTTTACTATTTACATTAAGGTTAGTTGGTGGATTTTTTTTTTGTTTGTGTTCTTTAAGAAAAATATACATATTTATGCCATTTCCCTTGACATTTTAGCCAACACCTAGTTATTTTGGTTGAAGAAACTATAGAATGAATGATTTTAGAAAAATACTTAAATTATGAATATGTATAAGATAATTAAACCTTTAAAAGCCCATAAAATGAGAAGAAATGTTAAATAGTCTTAACTTTAATTGTTATCAAAACCATTAAGATATTTATTCCCAAATCTATGTAAAATGTTGTTCGGTCTATAGTTGTAATGAGAACGTTATAGGGGAAAATTTGAAGTAACATTTGATTGGTTCAGATTTTCATCTATGACGTTCTAATGTTTTTAATTGATTTAGTAGTAAAACAAGAAAGAACGCTACTTTCGGCTATGCCCAATCTTATACACCCTTAACTTAAGTTGGCTAACACAAAAAAAAAAAAAATTCTCCAAAAATAGCCTATTCCCTTCACCCTTTCAAAATGTCTAACCAGGTAAAATGTTGCACCGAAAAATCCTTCAAAAATCCATAAAATTTTCGGTGAAATAATGAAGTCTCTATATTTTATAACGGCTTTACAAATCCAAATCAAAGCTTTAAGATAATGTGGTATGTTTGTTTGTGTGTGTGGTTATTATAAGCAAAGCAACAACAACTATAATAAAATAAATTTTATTAGTTTCTTGGCAATATCTCGACCATTTATTAACCGATTTGAGAAATTCAAAAAATCAAAATGAGTAAAAAAATCATACTATCGGTTAATGGAGTCTCCAAGTCCTTGGAACATATAGAAATAGTCGAAATATTTTAAAATAATTAAAAATAAGGGATTTTTGAAGATATCTTGTCCATTTATGAATGGATTCCGCCAAATTTAAATAGCAAAACTCTCGCGATCCTTTGGAATGATTTGTTATACATATTGTATAGCTTTATGATCGTGGGCTTTCATAAACGACGTATCAACCGATGGATGGACGGATGGACATATATATTTCGTTTTTTTTGAATCCACGTTTCAGAATATATATACTTTATGGGGGACTCGGATGAAAAATGTAAAAATTACAAACGGAATGAGAAACTTATATATACCCTATCACTATAAGTGAAGGGTATAAAAAGAAATAACAAATAACTTAGCTTACATACTGTTATATACAAATATATAAAAAAAAATGTTTTCTTATACTTACTTTATAAAATCAAAAATATTTGATAAATATTTTTCGCAATTAAAACTATAAAAATTTTATATTAACACGATTTGCTAGTGCATTATTTTGAACAAACATGTGAATCTGGAATGAAAAATTATAATTTGATAAAATTGTCTTAGTGTTAGTGAAAACGGTTTTTATATATATTGCAGCTTGTTAAAGTTTTGACATGATAATAAATATTTGTTGTGTTAAATGTATATTTATTATTGAATCAAGTTTTATATAAAAATGTAATAAATGTATATTTCTTAGCTAATCGTTATCTGACCTCAACATCTTTCCAAATTTAAAAAAAAAATCCCCTTACCAAGAACTTTTAACATTATTTGATATCTAAATATTAATTAATAACACTGTTCTACAAAATCTTCGTAAGTTTTTGCATTTTGTTAATTAATGCAATATTTATTTAATATAAAATCGTACTGCATACTTCAATACTTTATCTTACATATAAGTGATTTTTAAATAAAATTGGACAAATTAGAAAGTGTCTTCACACTATGAATTTAAAAATTGATATTTTTAAATTTTCAATATCAAAAAATTTTAACATATGTCGAATAAATTAATGAAATCGATTAAACTTTCTAAGCTGTACATACAAAATCAATATTTTGTAATATTTATAATTAAATAAAATTATTGTGAAAATTCAGTATTTCCCGATATATATTGTTATTTTTAGTTCCCGAATTTTCGAGGATTTTTGGGAGGGATCCCAAATTTAATTTAATCGATTATTTTATTTAATTTAATTAAAGGCGACAAATCTATGCGACAGCCATCGTTTATATGCTGTAGCAACAAAACATATTGTTGTCGCCTATTGTGAAACCACTATATGTCGACTCGACTTTTTACCTAAAAGTCGATTTTAGTTAAACAAAAGTCAATACGACTTTTTTGGTTAAAATAGTCATATTAATTTTATAAGTTGGATTTAAAAAGATAAAAATATAATAATTATATATTGTGTAATAGAATAAAACCGAGTAAAATTAAGTAAAATGGGTCAAAATATAAATACTTAAAGTGTCACCTTCTTTTTAATGCATCTTGAAAGAAACCAAAACGTGTTTAACAAGAAAACATTTTCTTAAAACAAAAAAATGTAAAATCAAACAATCGCTTGGCGAAATTATCGGGGAATTTTGTAATTTCAGTTCCTGAGTTCATGGGAATTTTTGTTCTGGATTGTTTTCGTATAAATTAAGGATAACTTACGAATATTTATTACCTTTTTAAACAAATATAAATATCATAGAATTTCATTCATGAACAGGATAAAAATTTGTAAAGTTTTTAAAGTGCAAGTACAATGTTTTTAATAGTACATCCTGGAAAATCATAAACTTTTTCTTATTGTAAAAGGGAGCAAAACTTTCATTTAATGTTTTTTCATAATATTAATACATTTAAAAATATCAAGTTACATATGTATATAAAACACTCAATTTTTACTCTCGTACAGCAAACGATATAATATGCAAGAAGCTCTCTTGTACAAATATGCTTGAGCTGCCTATGACTAATTTTGGCTATCAACAACTACGTACTTGAAAAACGAAACAGAGTTAATGTACCAGCGGTGACTTTATTGCCTCATGACCTAATTCGTTTTTGGAGATCTCTTATCACTTTAATGATTTTTAAATAAAATTTTATTACAAAAATCTGTTGTTTTATAATAAAACAATTTTCAACAGTGGAAGAATAAATTACAGTAAACATGAGCACTTTTTTCAATCGCAAATTATTGCTTTCAATAATATGTTTACTACATATTCCTAATTTACTGAGAACAATATACGCGAGTGCCATACTGCCAACACGTTTACGTAGCGTTGGTGCTCCCTTAACTATAGGAACTCACAGTGGGACTTTTCATTGTGATGAAGTTTTAGCATGTTTTATGTTGAAACAATTACCGGAATATGAAAATGCCAACATATTCCGTTCACGTAATAAAACGGAACTACACGAAAATTGTGATATTATAGTGGATGTGGGAGGTGAGTTTGATCATGAGCGTAAATTATACGATCATCATCAGAAATCATTTCAGGAGACTATGAGTACATTAAGGCCTGAATTGGATAATAAACATAAAATAAGGTAAAATATAGTTTTAAGTGTACGTGTGTTATTTTGAAATTTGATGTTTTATGACAGATTAAGTAGTAGCGGTCTAATTTATGGTTTTTATGGAGAACGTGTTATAAAGGAAATACTCAAACGTGCTAACATAACCCTTAGCGAGGAAGATTTAAAAACAACCTTTGCACATATATATGCTACTTTTATAAAAGAAATAGACGCCATTGACAATGGTGTACCAATATGTCCCGACGGCCAGGAACCTTTATACAAAACATCCACGCATTTATCTAAACGAGTTAGCAAATTCAATCCCAGTTGGGAAGAAGAAGAAGTTTTAAATACGGATGTAGATAAACGTTTTGCCGAAGCAATGTCATATGCTGGAAAAGAATTTTCGGAACATGTTTTGGAAATTGGCAGTTCTTGGATAAAGGCCCGGAAGTATGTACGTGCAGCATTACAAACTGCCACAGATATTTATAAGACTGGGGAGATTTTATTGCTAGAAAAGTTTTGTCCTTGGCAACATCATTTGAATTCTTTGGAAAAGGAATTTAACCTAGAGGGTATACCAAAACTAGTAATATATCCTGAAAATTCAAGAAGTTGGCTTGTTACAGGTGTTTCTGTGACGCCCGATAGCTATTTGGGTCGTAAATTTTTGCCAAAACCATGGAGAGGTTTAAGTGGCGAAGAATTATCGAAGGCAGTGGGTATAGGAGGTTTAACATTTGTTCATCATACTGGATTTGTTGGTGGAGCCGAGACTAAGGAAGCCGCTATAGCGATGGCTATTAAAAGCGTTCAATGGAGTTCTTAGGGAATTAAAAATAATACAAATTTATACAAATACAGATATTTTGAGTTAAAAATTTGCTATAAATAAAATTATGCAAACTTTTGAAATGTTCCGAGTTATTAAACGTAAGACTCCGAAACCGTTATTTAGGCTGTTTACGGTATGTAATAAGAGTGGTAAAACAGTGAATTTTAAGCTGGGATGAACGTTTAGTTTTAGAACTAGACGTATTTGCAGACAAATGTACTTATTCTAGTGTATAAACCACAAAAATTTCAGCAAAACAATCTAAAGAACTATTATGGGAGTGCCACTAATGTTTTCGAGCTATGAACGTTTAACCCTTAAATGCTCATAAATGAGGATAGAGTTAACAAATTTAAATGTGCTTACTTTCAAATAATAAAACAACTGCGTGTTTTCTCTTTCAAAAATTTTATAAAGATAATTTAGAAATACAGAATTTTCCCGTTTTTTTTATTTCTATTTTTAAGTAGAAAGACTTTCTTATAACGTTCAAATGATTACAAGTTATAGGAAAATATAAGTTTCAAGTTTGCACTATATGGTTGTACAGTGGGCTGGCTGGACACCTGTGCACATATTTTGTAATGATTCATATTCCTAATATCTTTTGTGTACGAAGAAGGATAGACCCTTCCAAAGAACTTTTATCCCATATTTTTACATACTCACATATTGTTTCCGATTTCCAATTCGAGCCGAATCAAATTTTTGAGCGGTTTTAAATCTTAAAACATCGGAGCAATTAAGATTTAAAGTCAGTTTTAATATTTTGTTACTTCGCAAATTTTTGTAAGTCCATAATAAAACCATACAAAGAATATGCAAAGTGGAAAACAATACATGAACGTCAAAATACGTAAATAATAAAACGTGATACTAATCCAAACGCAAAATATTATTAGTTTCCAATAAAAAAAAAATTTGTAAAAATTTCGATTTTATTAGTAGGTGTAATCTATGATATTTATCACAGATGCCTAATATGTCAAGAGCATTTTTGAAACGTCACTTTTGACGTACCTGGTCTAATCTGTGGTATTTATAATATTTGAAAAATAAATATAAAAATTAATTCTTCATTAATAACAAAACTTGGCTAATGACTCACTAACATTTCGTGGTCTCATTAGTTGTGGCGCCTCTTTGTTATTTTAGAAAAATAAAATATTTTTAGTGTTTTTCATTTTTTCTATTATTAAAAAGTAAACATCATATCACAATTTGTTATATTCTATCTCTTTTATTTAATAAACAAGTGCATCATTTCCTTTATTGAGTTTTTTTATTAATTTTCTTAATAATAAACATACAAAAAAAATAGATGTAAACAAACAAATGGCAGTTTGACAATTTCAAATTTCAAAACACACTAAAAAATAATGAGTATTGCCACCTGTTAAGTTGTGCCAACATGCGTAAGTCATGTATGAAAACCCTAAAATTGAATCAACAAATAAAAAAACGGCTGGTTTTGATAAGAATTGTCAATACTGGTAAAAAATATGACAGTAAACATGAGAGTTTTTTTTAACCGCAAATTATTTTTGTTTAGGCCACATTTTCAACACACTCCAAAAGCATTTAGCCGTAAGTTTTATTGTAATTGTAATAATAAAAGACAAATGTTTTTAACTAAAAAAACAGATTTTTTATTTAGAACAATGTCTGCCAGTCCCATAACTCCAAAACGTTTACGTACCGATGGTGCTCCCTTAACTATAGGAACTCACAGTGGCACATTTCACTGCGATGAAGTTTTAGCATGTTTTATGTTAAAACAATTACCAGAATATAAAAATGCTAAAATTGTTCGTTCACGCAATGATAGCGAACTGCATGAAAATTGTGATATTATAGTGGATGTGGGTGGTGAGTTTGATCATGAGCGTAAGTTATACGATCATCATCAAAAATCTTTCCAGGATACTATGAGTTCTTTAAGACCGGAATTTGGTGATAAATATAAAATAAGGTAAAAGCCATTTTTATACATGAAATGTTCATGCATTCACTTTTATTTTCTTAGATTAAGTAGTGCCGGTTTAGTATTTTGTTTTTATGGAGAACGTGTTATTGATGAAATACTTAAACGTGCTAACATAACACTCAGCCCGGAAAATCTAAAAATAACGTTTGAACAAGTTTATGCTAATTTCATTAGTGAACTGGATGCCATTGATAATGGTGTTCCAATATGTCCCGACGGCCAAGAACCTTTATACAAAATATCCACGCATTTATCTAAACGTGTTAGCAAATTCAATCCCAGTTGGGAGGAAGAAGATTTAAATGTAGATATAGATAAACGATTTGCAGAAGCAATGTCATATGCTGGTAAAGAATTTTCGGAACATGTTTTAGAAATTGGTGGTTCTTGGATTAAGGCTCGAGAATATGTTCGTGCAGCTTTAAAGACAGCCAAAGATATTTATGAAACTGGAGAGATTTTGCTATTGGAAAAGTTTTGTCCTTGGAAACATCATTTGAGTAACTTGGAAAAGGAATTTAATGTGGAGGGTATACCTAAACTTGTAATATTTGTTGATACTGCCGGAAATTGGCGTGTTGCTGGTGTGCCTGTGACACCCGACAGTTTTTTAGGTCGCAAATTTTTGCCTGAACCCTGGAGAGGTTTAAGAGATGAAGAATTATCTAAAGCTGTGGGCATTGATGGTTTAACATTTGTGCATCATACAGGATTTATTGGTGGAGCCAAAACTAAGGAAGCCGCTTTAGCAATGGCTATAAAATCTGTTCAATGGAATTCTTAGGTAATAAGCAGAAGTTGAAAATAATGATTATTAAAATTTATAAAATGTTTTAAATTCATATTTACATATAAAATAGTATGAAAAAGGAAAAATGTGAAGCTACAGCTGTGTCTCCTCCGAATAGACCAACATAATGGAACATTCCAGTTTTTAGGGTGTAATATTTGTATCCAGTGAAAAGAAAAATTTGGTTATATAGCAATCGTGCAGGAAAAATATTATGAGTTTGGTTTATTTTGCAAATACAATAAGTTAGAATGATTAACTAGTTTTGGGTAGTTTTTTCATAAAAATGGGTTGGTGTTTGTGAGACTGTGGAAAAAGAAAAGTACAAAAATTTAAGAAATATATTTCCTTTCAATTTAATATGCTACAACAAATTTTATTTTAAAGATAATGGAATTAAAGCCGAAAAATGTACAATATTAAGAAATGAAGCCCAACTTTTTATACGCTTGTACTTAAACATATAAAAGCAATGCTTACAAGCTCATAAAAATAAAGACTTCATAATTGCATTTGTTTAAAACAAATTTAATATTTTATTTTAAAATTAAAAATCCTTTAGCTTTTATATCGATTTTACAATTAATTAGAAAATACAAAATAAGAAAAGTGTACATATAAAACCAGCTCCAACTTTTCTTCTCTAATCCATGCGAGTCTTTAATGTTTTTACGGTAATCTTATCCTTTTCAATAATGTACACGGTTGCGCCCCAACCGCTTATAGCATCACGATCAAAGGCATTTATCATTGCTTGTGAGATCACTTCAAACAATTGATTTGGTTCCAAATCAGGTTTCCACAAAGTTTCACACATACCATACAACTGTTCACCACAAGTGCCAGCAACTACAAAATCATCTGGTACATTGGGGCAACCAATTAAATCCATGTTGCAAATAAAAGGTTCCATTGTTTTGGGATCTAAACCAGCTATAACAGGTTCAATGAAATAGGGGCCAAAACGATGTTCATATAGAAAACTGGATAGCATAGCTGCAAATCTGGCCGGTTGCATTTCACGATTTTCTCTAGTCTCATAGAGGTTCTTGCGGAACATTAAACGATCCTTTACCGTTAGAATGTCTGTTTGTAAACCCACCAGACCCAAAAACATTCTTGGATTTATTTGGAACACTTTCTCGAAATCAGTTTCAATTGTCTGGGCCTGCACACCAAAGCGTCGATCAGTGGCTATAGCCACACAATCCTTACCACGCATAGCTACTACACAGCCACCATTATAAGCCAAGATAGACATGATTTATTTTTATGTTGATTTATTAAATTACAAATGTAAATCTAATGATTTTGCAAAAATTTTAAAGAAAATTTGCAAAACAAATGCCGCTTCCACTTTTTGTTTCGAAGACGATGACTTTTGGTTTCTTCTTTTTCGCTTGAAACAATGTTTACAACTTGCCAATTTGACATATTGTCAAATACAGCGATTTTGGTAAAATATTCTCAACATTACTACCTGGCAATCCTTTTGATATTTTGATGCTTTTTTTGGGAATGTTATAAGTGAGGCTACAAATATCAATAGAAAATATCATTTAGTTTGTTAGCGAAATAATTTTTCCTTTCACTGTGGAAAATTGGATTAAGCAAAATATAATCGTTTTATTTCTACCTGTTACCCTTCTACCATGCACAATGTGTTCAATAATGATTTTGACAGTTCATCCAACCCAAAGCCTATTCAAATAAAGTCGACGTGAAGGCCTAGCTGATTTTAATTTTTGTTATCGTCAAGAAATATTACTTGTATCAAATGTTTTTAATAAATCGAGTTTTACGAATAAAGCAAAAGAAATACACATTTAATTGTTATTACTGGTGGTAGTTTAATGTTTTTTGCAACTACGATCTCTTTGTATTAATTCGCGCTTTAAGCACTGTTTCAAGATAAGATTTAAAAATTGTTACTCCATACTTCTGTTTTGAGTTGAATTGAATGTTGAATTTAAAGAATTATCCGATAAAATTATAATATTATGAATATTTAAATATATCGGGTAGTATTGAGACCTAGTTTATTATGTCTTTAGTAGAATCGTGTATTAAAAAGTAATCGAATTTACCAGCACTATTCCGTAGTCTAATTTTAAAAATATCTTATTTTATTGTTTAAATTTATGAAATATAAAATTCTTAAAAAAAAAACTTAAATAATCATTAAAAAGATTTTAAAATTAGTTTTTTATTTTTATATATCTACTTGTAAAAATAAACTTAGTCGATAATATTATAAAGTTGCCGCCGATAATTTATTTTGATAGTAGCGCCGTCAAAAATTTTTCTTCGACTCTTATTCTCGTAAAGGTTTTGCAAAAAAGAACATTTTTTGCGAAGAAAAATCGAAATTTTACACAAAAGTTTGAAGAAATTTTTTACTTTATTATAAAAATTTAAAGAAAAGATTGTATGCTATAAAATTTTTAACAACTTAATAAAAAAAAAAATAAAGCTGAAGTTGCCTAAAAACGAAATTATAAACTTATGCAAAATTTTCAGACAAGTGGTGAAACTATAGAAACAGTGTGGTGTGCTAACTAAAAGACAAAAAAAAAAAAATAGGAATAGAACAAAAATACAACACCTAAAAAGTATAAAAATAAGATTTACTTATACTTATAAACAAATTGCAAAAAAATATAAAACATTTTGAGGAGTAGTTTGTTGAGTATAAAAAACGACCCCCAGCCAAGACAGTAAAACAAGCAGCAGCCATTTACGGTGAAGCCGGCATTGCCGCATTATTTAACAAAACATAAACCAAATAGTTACTATTATGGCTGAAGCAGTTGTTGAGGAAAGGCCAGCAGTGCCCACACGTTTCTATTGCCACATGTGCGATGAGGAAATAAACATTCCCAATACTAATACCGATTATATATGTCCCATATGCTCGGGAGGGTTCGTTGAAGAATTACCACCAACTACCGCATCAAATAGCAGTGTAGGAAGTGGCGCTGCAAGTGCAGGAGGCAGCAGTACTAGTAGTGCTGGTTTTATGGGCGGTGGCAATGACGAACAGCAATTGGAGGCCTTGAGAGGACAAATTGCTAATCTTTTAGCTTCACGTAATGGTCCCAACTTAGAAATTAATATTAATCCCACTACCATACGTAACCAACCTAGGGGCATTGTTTCTTTGGGACCGATAACCTCAGCTGGAGGCCGTGTACGTCCACAAAGTTTAGATCGTTTGGATAATGTCTTGTTAGACTTTTTACAATCCATATCAGTAGGCAGTGGTGCTGTGGCAGGTGACATGAATCCATTTGATAACTCCCAGCTGCTATTCATGGGTAATTTGGGTGATTATGCTTGGGGTCGTGAAGGTCTGGATACTATTGTTACTCAGCTTTTGAATCAAATGGAAACTTCGGGACCACCTCCTTTGGCCAAGGATAAAATTGAAGATATCCCTAAGGTTCTTATAACAAATGAAGAAGTAGAACGTAAATTACAATGTTCGGTATGTTGGGAAGATTTTAAAATTGATGAAAAAGTACGCAAATTGCCATGTTCCCATTTATATCATGAAGATTGTATAGTACCCTGGTTAAATTTACATGGTACTTGCCCTATTTGCCGTAAATCACTTAATGGTGAGGAAGAGGAAGATAATGATGTTCATATGGATAATGTGGAAGAACAACGTACTGTATGTCCTTTACACCAACAACATCAAAATAATGCTAGTAATACAGAACAACCTGGTACTAGTAATTCTGCAGCTGCTACAGCTGCTGCCGCTTCTTCGTCATCAACATCATCTAGTCAAAGACCTCAACAGCAGCAACAGCAACCAACACGTTCTGAAAATATATTCGGTTTTGAAAAAATGGATAGTGTTGATTTGGATTAAATTTGTGTTTATAGTTGCTTTAATATTTTTTTTTCTGAACTATAATAAAGGGGAGAAACTGTTACTAGTTTTCAAATGGAGCGAAATTTTTAAAATAATGAAAAAGGGCTTGTCAACAAGAAAATTGAGACTAAAAGCTAAACATTTTTTAAATATTTTAAAGATGTTATACAACAAAACTTTAAATATATTTAAAATGTTTGGCAAATTTATATAAAAAAAAATGAAAATAAATAAAAAAAACTTCGCTCAATGTATTATAAGCTAGATTTTTTTAACAAACATTAATTTCAAATATTACATATTTTTGGAAATTTCTAACAAACTGTTGCAAAAATGATTAAAGAAGGTTAAGGCAGAATTTGCATGGAAAATTGTTTTTAATTTAAAATATTAATAAGATAACTTCAAATAATTATCGTGTAGCATTCATAAACCGAAATAATTAAAGAAAAAAAAATAATTATTTTTAATTACGACAATTATTTTTTATTTGCATACTTTAAAAAAAAAAATAACATTTGTTTTTATTTGTATT
Organism: Chrysomya rufifacies; assembly: GCA_014858695.1. Lineage (NCBI taxonomy): Eukaryota > Metazoa > Arthropoda > Insecta > Diptera > Calliphoridae > Chrysomya > Chrysomya rufifacies. The sequence continues at coordinate 133 of JACGTJ010018440.1, read as the reverse complement.
TAACTAAATTATAGAAATTATATATATTTTTCACATAAATTTTGGGCTAAAACATATTTAACGATATATAATATAAAATATTCTAAACTCAAACAAAACAAAATTGTTTTTCATTTATAAATTAATGTAAAAA
>JACGTJ010018438.1:0-10481 GCA_014858695.1 Chrysomya rufifacies | reverse complement strand
AGACGGACAGACAGACGGACATCGTTAAATCGACACAGAATTCGATGTAGATCAAGAATATATATACAATGTAGGGTCTTATATGAGTCTTTCTTGCTGTTACAAACTGAATGACGGACGAACTTAATATACACTCTATCCCCACCTTTGGTGGTGGAGGGTATAAAAACGGCAGGTTTTATTTTTGGCAATACTTTGTGAAAACTATTTTGAAATGCTGAGGTTAACTACAAAAAGTATCTGTTAACAAGTCAAAATTGAGGTAGAAAATGTGTCAAATTCGGAGAGACTCGTACATAGTTCTGGGGATTTATGTATAGCAAAATTACCTTTCAGAAGGTGTAAAATTAGTATATCTATATGAAATAAAAAAACGTTATTTATAAGAAAAATTATACCTACCTTCTTTACTAAAAATTCTTTATTTTTGGACCAAGACAAGATATCGAGTTAAAATTCTTATGTTATGAAAATAATTGTTGTTAAAATAAAATGTGTTATAATTAACACATTTTATTTTAGGAAACATCTTCTTCTTTTTAAAAGAAAATTATTTATTGTTTCGTTTTTTTATTATTCTTTAAAAAATTTATATATAAATATATATATTTATATATTACGTATGTATTAACAATAAATTTATTATATTACAAAATATCTAAACAATATATGTTACAAAATTATATATAGAAATATTCTTAAAATTAATTATTTCAATAATTATAAATTTATACAGTTGTTTCATGGTGTATAATTCCTGAAAGGGAAATCTATAGTTAAAGTTGGTAAGAGCAAGAACAGCATTGGAAATTTTTTACATAAAAAAGAGGCGAAAGAAGTTTGGGTAGTCGGATTAGATGACAATGAAGAGTAGGGCTTTTGACATAAAACAACAGGTAAATCTGCAAATTTAACCGTTTGAACAGTTAAAATTTAAAATATTGTTACAACATAATTAATCAGCTTTTTTAACACGTTCGTTTTTAATATTATTTTGAATTATATTAGCGGTCAACAAGTTAATTTTTTAAAATTCACTTTCAATATTTCAAATGTTAACAAAATAGAGTTTCATTACCATTATTCTTTTACGTCAAAGTGTCCCATTACGAAGGATTCAGTTGAAAAAGGAAACACAAGTTTGATAAAATGAAACAAAAAATATTTACGTTTAATAATAAATAACATTTTTAAGAAATATGTTTTGACATACTATATTATTTGGGATAAGTATGCACTGACTGTCGGTAAAACGGTTTTTGTTATTGTTACAATCACTGGTACGGTTAACGTTTGTAGACGTTCAAATGTTGATGTAACTTGTATTTCATGCTCTGTACCCATAACACGATCCACCACTAAAGTATAGGTACGTGTACGTATTGAGGTTGTTAAGGAAGTGGTCGTTATAAGGCTAGTGGTGGTTGTAGCAGGAGTTAATAGAAGTACATTGCTAGTTTCCATAATTTTTTTTTGCTGGCGCCGGCGTTGTTTTGGCCGTTTAAGTTTGCGTTGTTTCTTTACTTTAGTTGTTGTCTCAAACGTTTCTACTGTTTTGGGTGAGCTGGAAAACAAAGTGTTGGTTTCTGAAGTGTCTTTCAATAATTTAGTTACGTTTATATATGGGGTAGGCGTAACAGTCTCCTGCGTTATATTCATTTTTTTAAATTGTGATTCTTTGGATTGTGTTTGAATAGTAGTTGTGACAGAGTTATCTGTTGTAATGCTGGTTACATTTAGGCTACTTTCTAGCAATTTTTTATGTTTTATTATTCTTATACGTTTTCTAGGTTTAATCATAGTACTTTGATCTCTGTAAGATGTTGTGGGCACAACTTTGCGTTTAATAATTAATTTGCGACGTAATTTTATTTTTGTGGAATTTTCCATGATGTCTTTTTCGTCTGTGTTAGTACTACGTTTTTTAATTTTAGATATATTTTTTTGGGCCAATGAAAAATTATTCGATTTTTGTATTAGTCCCAAGAGTTGTGTTTGAAGTTGATTGTTATTAGTTTTTATTTGATTTATTTTGACCATTGTCTGTAGCTGGGGGACGAACGGCTCAACAAGGTCAATTAAACAAAAAAATGTTTAGTGTTAAAACTTACGTCTGAACTCTCGGGAATATCTGAAGGTAAACTATTTTTATTATCTACAGTATATTGAATATCGTGATTCGAAGTTTTTTTTGTAGAAACTGTGTTTTGTGAACTATACCACAAACTTACATCCCCTACTATGCTTTCTAGGGATTGAGTGGGAACGTATAAGATTTCATTTTTGCTGTCTTTATCATCTAAAAGTATAATTTCTGGCGGTTTTTCCAAATATTCACTAACAATTTCACTGCCATCATTTAGATAATCTTGTTCATTATCAATTGTATGGGCATGACGTTTATAAACTGTTGAATCTGGTCGAACTTGCACTGTGGACAAAACCGTACTAAATTCACCTGGTCGTCTTCCAGATACATATAATGTTATTACACTGCTTTCCGGTGTTTGCTGGAAATCAGCATTAATTTGCTTGCGTTTATGGTTTTTAGTACTTTTTCTTGATTTTTTCCTTCCTGTTTTATGCGTTTGAACCTGTGCTTGTAGTGATATATCATCCAAATCAACTGAGCTGCCTACAGCAAAATCATCATCTTCGTTAAGATCTCCTTGTCCAGAACCTCTTATGTTATTAGAAGCTTCTAATTCTTGTAAATTATCACCTCCCAAAAGGAATTGTGGTGGTACAGAATTCAATATGGCATTTAATGGAAAAGTTGGATCTGGCGAGGGCTGCTGAAGCTGTTGCTGTTGCTGCTGTTGCAAATGCTGTTGCAACAGTAATTGTTGTAACAGTAAACTGTTAACAACAGGCTGGGGTTGTAATGCAACCGTAGGTGTGGTAACAATAGTATCGGTTATAAATTCTGTGGCTGTTATAGTCTGTGCCGTTGTATCATATATAGTAGTTAATATTTTTTTGCCTTGGAATGTTACTGGTAATACAGTCGATTGACCTTCAAAAACTGTAGTTACATAAGTGGAAGCATGTGTTCGGTACTCTGTTACTGGGGTAGCAGGTTGAGGCAGTGAACCAATACCTGTTCCTAGTCCGATTCCAGGTTGTGTTAAAGCTCCACCTAATGCTCCCAATAAAGGATTACCAGCAGCTGGAAGTCCAACATTTCCCAAAAGTAGTTGAGACAGTAATATATTAGCCAAAGGAGCATTTGCTGACAACTGTGGCTGCAATGTTGATACAACTTGCTCCACGGAGTACACTGTAGAAGGAAGTACATGAGAGAATGATGTTTTTCTACCACGTATGGTAGTAGGTGTAAATGTTATAGTAGTGGTAGGAGTTTCATGTAAAATATATTGTGTAACTTCTGTTGCACCATTGTAATTTACCGTCGAATCTTCTCGGGTAAGAGCTAATTGGGTCATACCATTGACACCTACGGTTGTAGTATATTGTTGGGGACCTAATATCTCCGTACTTGTTTTAGCAGTAACCACTTGTTTGTACTCAGTTACTTTGCCATTAACAACTGGAATAGTTACTTCGGCAGGTATAACGTGGGTCACAGTAATAGTACCACTATTATCTATTACTACCGGCTCATTGTTGTTGTTGTGGTTGTTGTGATTATTACGTGCACGATTTCGTCCTCCTGTATTACTTTCCCTCGATGTGCCAGTTGTTGGACGTCCACGTCCTGAAACAGTAGACGATGATCTTATTCTACCGTTTATAGTATTACGGGAAGTTGTGGTAGCATCATTGCTGGTAAAACTTTTTAAACGACGTTTGTTCGAAGATGCTGTAGTACTGGATAAACGACGATTTGAAGCGCTCCCACTGCCTGGTGGTTGAGGTCTTCGGAAACCAGGTCTTTTATTAGTAGTCGGTCCCTTCTGGGTGGTGCTGGTTGATGAAGAATCTTTATCACGCAAAGTGAACTGAGGTCTGCTACCATTGCTGTGAGTAGGACGGGTTGGTCGAATAGCCTTATGATTTGTGGTCGTAGACTCTGATGTTGTGGCGGTGGTGGATGATGATGCACCAGAATAACGAGCTCCAAAACGTGATCTTGTTTTGTGAGTTGTTGTTGATATTGGAGGGCCAGTTTTAGCAGCTTCTTTCGTATCATTTGCTTCTTCTTCATGACTCGATGATGCTTCTTGTTGTTGTTGTAATGAAGCTAATTTAGGTCTTCTAAAACGATTTCGAAAATTGCTACGATTTTTTTGTGAACTATCGGCATCACGTTTGGATCGTTTATTGTTGGATCTTCTTCTACGGCTGTTTTCATCATCATCATCTCCTTCTAATTCTTCCTCATCCTCGTCTTCATAATCAGAATCTTCAGTATTTTCGTTGGTATCTTCCTCTGATAAATCTTTGGTTTCCTCATTGTTTACCTTAGGTTTTTGTAAACCAAATATATTACGTGGCGGGAATAGAGAATTAGTAGGTCTAATACGATTTTGTATTATTGATGGTGGCTGGAATGTGCGTGGTTTTGGTTTTGCAGTAGTAGATGTGGTAGTAGTAGTCGCACTACGAGAATTATTTATAAATGGGTTTCTTCTAATCGTCACCGGATTATTTGGACTATTTGACTGTGCTCGTGCTGGCGTAAAACCTTGTGGTCTATTCAGAGGGCGACGTAGACGTAATAATGGATTTTGCCTTCTGCTGTTTTCTGTGGTTGTATTTTCCTCTCCTTGGTCTTCTTGATCGTCCAGAGAATCATCTGTGTTATCTTCTTGAGAATTTTGTGGGTTAGAAGTTGTTACATCAGTTAAGGAGGAGGATAAATCACCAAAATCTGCAGAGGCTGAAGGCCTTATCCTTAATCTTGAGTTTCCAGGAAAACCTGATGAAAATAAAGATGGCCGTGAAAATGATGGTTTCACTGTTGCCGAGCCACCTAAACGTCTTGAACTAGATGCAAAAGAGCCTCTAGAATTCAAAGAAGATGCAAAACGATTACGAGATGAACTTGCGGAAAATCCTCCAGAATTCAAACCAGCTATTGCAGATTTACTTGGTCGTCCAAAACGTCGTGATGGAGTATTTAAAGCTAATGAATTGCTAAAAGAGCTACCACCTAATCCACCTCTGCGAGTTGATGAAAAACGATTTACGGTTTTCAAGGCAGGTGTAGCTGTTATGGTGGGTGTAAAATCACTACGTGTTATAATAGTGGCACTACTATTTTTCTTTCCCGCAAATTGTGGTCTAGTTCGATTGGAAAATGGTTTAATAGCTGAAGCATACGGTGACTTCTTTGTTTGGAAAGGTAGTCGTAATTTTTCATCAGTTTTAGCTAAATTGTCTTCTTCCTGTTCTTGTTCTGTCTCAACTTCTATGTTCTGCTTTGAAATAATGTCTGAATTTTGATCCGATATGGAACCTTGTACATTTACAGAATTAGTGTTGTAGATACTTGCTTGTAGAGTCGATTGTATATTCGAAATTTCACTTGATAATGTGGGCTTTATATCGGTATTTAGTTCTATGTTCATAGTTGCAGAGTTAGTGTTTTCAAATATAAAACTGGAAGTCGATTCTATAATCTGAGCATAACGTTGATCTATAACTGTTCCAATAACTTTACTTTGATATAAAGTTGTAGTGCCATTACCAATACGAGTACCTTCTATTAAACGCACCAAACCAGTTTTATATTGCTTTGGTAAGTTTCCCTTCGCTCCAGCAGGATCTGTAGAAGCATTTATTGTTTCAACACTTGCGGTAGCTTGTATGCTACGTTTTTCTTCATTAATTAAAAGACTAGAAGTGGAACTGATAATTTGGGAAAGTAAACCATCGGAATTTACAGTTGGTTTAATTTCGGTAGTGAAAAATATAGTGGATATTCCATCAGCATCTATAATTTTTTTAAAATCATATAGAATCAATTCTGATGATTGTTGCTGGTTATTTTGATTGTTTATCGAAGTTGACGTAGTGGGAACTTCCAGAATATCAGGGTCCTGTGTATTTTCTCCTATTGAATTGTTCGTAATTGTAACAGTGGGTGTGACAATATTAGTAATCGTTTCGAAACGTGAAACCGTCGAAGTTTTATCATTTTCATAAGACGTTGTATAATAGGTGTAAGTGGTATAGTATGTGGTGGGTTCTAATATATTTGTCTTGAGCAGACTATTTTCAATTGACTTGTCATTAATTGTTGTCTGGTCAGTTGTCTGAATGACAACTAATTTATTTTCATTATTTTCAATACTCATGGAGTTTTCCTCGTTTACAGATGCTACAGCTGATTTTTCTTCCGGTTGATTATCTTCAGATTCTTTTTCGTATTGACTTGTCACAGGATTTTCAAATTGTGTTTGAATTTCTTTTTGAATTGGTGTTGGTAAAATAACATTTGATATAGTTTCTTCTCTACTTAAGGTTGTTATTTGACCATCTTTAGCCAGTTTAGTCCAATATGTAAAGGTGGTAAAGTAGGTTATAGGTATAGAGTTATCTTCTAAGTTAATTGTTTTAGAGGCTTGTAAAGTTTCTGTTACAGTATTTGTCATAGTTTCTAAGCGACTAACAACATTTGTTTTATCACCACTGTACATGGTGGTATAATAGGTAAATGTCGTAAAACTTGTTTGCAAAAGTAAAGTGGCCGAGGGTATAATTTCATCTAAATCTGTATTACTTTCTGAACTTAGCTGATCTTCATATAATGAGTGTTGTTGGACATTATTACTTTCTAATTTATTACTTATTATCTGTTTATCTCCCGATGAACTAGAAGATCTAACGTCTGTTACCAAAGTTATAGCCGAAACGTCCCCTAGATCGGGAATATTAGGAACAACAGCTATTCCTTCTTCACCATTTGTAGTTGTTGCGGCAAGTAAGGATGATGTTGTTAAAGAGATATCATTTTGTTGTAGAGAAAGTGTAGGAATTATTGTATTTGTATCCAATAAAACAGCATTTGCGGATGATTTTTTGATATTGGTTATAACTTCGGTATGGGACATAATTTCAGTTTCACCTTCTGCAAAAATTGTAGTATAATAAGTGTAGGTAGTATAAAATGTTGCCAAAGCCTCTGAAGATTTATTACTTTGATCCAAATTGTGCAAATTCTTTTCATTTTCTTCATTGTCGTCATCATCATCATTATCAGTTCTTATAAGACTATCAACTTCTGAGGGCACTTCAAAACGTTTAGTAGTCTCAATTAAGAAATTTGTTTCCGAAACAGTAGAAGGACTAATTTCATTATAATTGAGATTTGATGTAGTTGATTCCCTAGAAGAATTTACTCCTAAAGTCGAAGTCATTACATTTGTAACAATTTCGGTATGACTTGATATAGACGTGGCATCGTCATGGAAAAATGTTGTTAGATATGTGTAGGTAGTATATAAAGTTTTATAAATCAATTCAATTTCTTCCTCTTCCTCGTCTTCATCATCATCCTCGTCATCTGTTACTCCAGAAGCTACTTCCTCTTCATCTTCGGAGTGCTCTTCTTCATCATTATCCATAATTTCTGTTGAACTTTGGTTAGTATCTTCATTAATTCGTTCATCACTATTTTCTGTTTGCATATTTTCTTCAGTTAATAATTTGTTACTGCTAATTTCACTTTTATCAATTTCACCTTTTGTTTGCTCTAATTTCGGTGTTGTTTCGTCAACATCGTTTTGCGATTCAGTGGAATTTTCCAAATTATTTTCTATAGAATTTACTTTGCCGATTACGGACTCGGTGGTAGGATCTAAAGTACTTTCCAGTTGATTTATTTCAATTTTGGAGGCTTGTATACAGTAATATTTTGTAGCTTCTTTTATTTCAAAAGTTGGTATAATTTCCTCCTTAAGTTCAGTTTTTAACTCTAATCCATCAGTAATGACCACCGTCGCAAACTGCTTAATTGTTTTAGGTTCTTGGGTTAAAAATACTTGAGAAGTACTAATACAATCATTTGGAACATCATCCTTATTTGGATCAATTTCTTTGATTAAGACATTTGGCAATACGTTATTTGTTGTCATAATTTCTTGAATAGATGATTTAACTGTTTCTTGAACAGATTGCTGATTCAGATCCTGAGACGTTGTTATAAAATTATTTAAGCCATTAACCAAATTTAGTTCAGATGTTGGTAATACTAAATTAGTTGTTATTTCCTTACTGTTGTTAACACTTTCTTGAAATTCTTCAGAATTTGTAGATTTGGTATCCATTGTATTTGTGGTAATTTCCACTGTTGAAGTTGATTTAATTTCGAAGCTACTCGAAGTTTTTTCTGGTTCCACAAAATTGGCAAAAGGATCTTCTTCAAAAAATATCGTAGTTGCACCACCAAATGTTTGAACATTAGAGGTTTCGAGTTTTGCTGTTTCATCTCCAAATGTTTGAACATTAGAAGTTTCGAGTTTTGCAGTTTCATCTCCAAATGTTTGAACATTAGAGGTTTCGATTTTTGCAATTTCATCATTCGAAGTTGTCATCTTTTCCAAATTTCCTGTAATGATTTCATCATTTTTCATAGAAGACATAACTGTGGTTTCCGTTGTGTTGGTTAAAATAACACTTTTATCATGCCCCGCATTTGCTAAGGAACTATAAATTCTCAAAATATCTTCATCTGATGGTCGCGAAAGAGTTATGGAAGTATAAATTGAACTAGAATCACTTTGAGTTTGTTGAAAAAGATCTAAAGATGTTTCTGAAACATCAATGGAATTTTGTTGAATTTCAGTTTCAACATCTGAAGTGAATGTCGTCCTTTCATGAGGATCTTCCATATTTATAAGTGTTGGGGAAACTGTTTTCAATGAATCTTTTACGTTTGACATTTCAGACAAAGTAGGTTCGATAATATCTTGAGCAATAGTTATAGGAACTTTTGAAACACTAGGTTCTTGAGGCACGCCAGCACCTAAAGTAGCTTCACCTTTTATAGAAGTAACGTGAGCGTTATAATTCATATTGTGCGATGAAGTACTAGGAGAGAAAACAATAACACTGTCACCTACCACAGTAGTAAAATCTGCAAATCCGTAATAAGTAACTGTTGCTAAACTTCTACTTATCGGTATTAACGGTTTTGGAGAAGAGTTTAAGTTGTGTGTTTCTAATGCCTTTTCCGTTTTTATGTCGCTGGAAATTAAATTTGTGTAAATTCGCTTTGGATTACGACCGAAAGCATCATCGGCGTTATCTTCATTTTCCAAATCAAAGTTGTAATCATTAGAAACGGCATAAACTGCGTTAGGTTCATAATTCTGTTTAATGGTATAAGTGGGTAAATCACCAATAGGTAATACTTTATTAGCAGCAACTTTGCGGGCGTTTTCTTCTAATACTCCCAATTCCGGTAAAAAGTTATGGGCAATTTTCGAATTTATAGAATAAGATAAACTTGGAGAAGTTTGCACAAAATTTCTCAAATCATCTCCTTTGTTTTCATTTGCTGCTTGAGAAGATTGTTTATAAGAAACCGCAATATAATCCGTATTTCCAATAAAATCTTTATTATTTTGTCGACGACCTGATTCCAAACTATCATCAATGGCCCTCCAATCTGGCTGATCAGCATTAAATAAATCGTTATGACTTTGCGGCAAATATACGGCGCTGCTTTTTAATAATTCACTACCCACCCAACTAGTGACAACAGAAGGTTGTGAGTTCGCAACATCACTGTCATATAAAACTCGTGAACTTTTCTTCAAATATTGTGCATATACCCTACCATTATCTAATGTAGTACCGACTACTTGTGTAGCATATTCGGTGGTAACACCTTCCTGTATAAAAGTACGTGCCGTCGATGTTAAAAGCCCTACTTCTGGTTTTACGTTAATATAACGTCCGTGATTCTCGTTCTTTACCAATAAAACCGTAGTTAATTCTTTTATGTATATTCAAATTTGGTATCAATAACCCAAAAATGAAAGTATTATAGTCATATATATACAATTATATACAGTGTTTATAATAATACATTTATAATATTAGATAAACATATATAGAATTACAATAATGTTAGAATAAAAATTAAAATAAATAACAGTGGTTAAAAAAGTTTAAAAAGGAAGATATCAGTTTTATCCACAAAATTCCACACGTCAAAAAATAACGTGACGTTTAGAGGTAAATAAAGTCATTTGTGTTTTACATACATATAAAAAAGAGAAAGAAAAAAGAGAAAGAAAAAGAATAAATGAAATATATAGAAAATTTTTGCTTTAGTTACATATATAACATATTTACAATCAAGAATATATTTATACATACGACATTTAGAATGTAGAAAAAAATCTTAACATACCTTCTTTACCCAAACGCAACGCAGGTGTGGGTTTAACAATATAAAGATCATCTACAAATAAATAAAAAAAGAAGGTAACAAAATACTATGAAGTCGCCCACTTAATAAAATATTAAATATTTGTTTAGCAAAATGTTGTATATATATATATATA
>JACGTJ010018410.1:0-15871 GCA_014858695.1 Chrysomya rufifacies | reverse complement strand
CCATCATTTTTTGATGGTGGGTATAAAAACTTTAGTCTACAAAGAAGACCCCAAAGAAGCTTTTTTTCTCAAATCAAATCTAAAATATAAACACTGTCATCATAAACAATAGCAATGGTTTTAAAAGTTACCAAATTATTTCCAAGAAAAATCGTTTTTGGAACCAGATTTATAAATGGATGTTTATAATGAAAATTTGATTTCGTTCAGAATCACAATTGATTACAAAATGAAGCTTATTTTCATCCAAATTAATAGTCGGTCCAGACGGCTTATAAGATATCTTACGTCACATAACGGTTTATAAAGAAAATAACAAAGTGATTTGCGTTAAATTTTATAACTACGACATTATTTAAGAATTTTATGCGAAACTCCATTTTGGTTACAGTAAATTATTATTTATTTCAAAGGTGTATATCGCTTCGAAACCTCGAAACAATAGATCAATCATGGCCAATTTTTGTGTTTTTCGCCATTGCCAAATTTCACCAAAATATTTCCAAAATTACTTGTTTTACTTTGCTTGTCAGTAGCTTGACGGATATTGATAAATCTGCTCAGTTAAAAATGTATGATCCCTCTCTCTTTAAAAAGTCGTTCAATTAACATAAAATTTTCTCTTCAAGACTTTTATATAATTTTTTTTACAAAGTAATTTTCAATATACGTATCTTATAATACTATATAGTAATAAATTCATATTCTAATAACATTTTCTAAATTGAAGAATATTTTAATTTTGTGTTATATTTTGATTGAAAATCATGAATTATTTTCAAGAATTTTTGAAAAATATTCTTAATTAACACAATTAAGTAATTATGATCTAATGACAACATATAACTTTATAATTTACACTTAACTCTTAAAAAAAATAACTTAGAAAAATTTACATTAAAACTATACTTGTTTACAACAAGAAATACACTTTGAAAAATATATACACTTTCTGAACATTATTAACACGTAACATAAAAATAAATATTTAACACTTTTTAAATTCATAAAAACACATTTTTTAATTTAAAATTAAAAGCTTTCATCTTTTAATAATATTAACACATAAATAAATATATTTGATCTAGTATACGAAAACACTTTTTAAATGAACCATTAACATTTAATGACCATATTTATCAAGAACAAAAAAAAAAAAAAAAACAAAAAGATATAAAACTATAATTTAATAAAATAGTTCATTCCCCAAAAGGTGTGTCGTTTCCATTTATTTACTCACCGAGTCGATTTGCATAATTTACACAACTGTTTTGTTAACACCATGAAGACTTGGACTGCGTATGACAAACTGAAATTTATTTATTGAGCAGCACAAAAAGTTAAGAATCCTTGAAGTCAAACAACAAAACCAAACTAAATGCAACCAACAAATGGAACATTTTCTTTCTCTTCCTCTGTTCTTGCACTTAAAAAAAGCTTTAATATTAACAAAAATTGTATACAAATTTATATTTAAACTAACAAAATGGTATGAAATGAAAAAAAAAAAAAAAAACTGCATCTGTGATTGTTAGATTACATACACTTAACCCAACTTTTAAAAGAATAAAATATTGCACACAATTGTAACCTGCTTACCTAAGAAAAAACCGGGCCAAAATGAAAAATACTCATACACAAACACTTTTGTTTAAAGAAACTTTTTAATACAACAAACATCCTCTTAAGAAGAAAAACGGAAGTTAAAGAAGAAAAGAGTAAAAAGCAAAACAAAAAATTGAAAGTATGCCAACAAAATATGCCGGTTGAAAAAAAACCTTCTTTTTGGGGGTTGGAGTTTGTTTGAATCATACCCAATTGTGGTTGCAACTCGAACAAGTTTGTTTTGAAAGTAAATTTGATACAAATATATTCAAACATTAGATGGTAAATATTTAAGAAATATTCATACACGTGACTGTTTTCTTGTGAAATTTGAATTTGTGTAAAAAAAGTTAAGTGAAGACAGCACTATGGGTCGAAGGAAGTTCATATAAAGATGATTTTAGTGAATTTATTTTTTTGTCCGCTTGGATATTATATTGTATATTTCTCGTCTATTCACCAAAGGTATAACTTCTAATTCCTTTTTACAGCTTTAGGAATAGCCATGGCTTGATTCTTACTGATTATTTATTGCTAAATTCATAAGCATTTTTTAATTATCTCCCCATCTTTCTGCTTAAAAAATAATCGACAAAAGAGTCGATGTAACCAAAGCTACTCGATAACATTTAATTACGCGTCAAGTAACTAATTCTTAGGACATATTAACCTGTTTAGGTTCCGAAACTTTATATGAAAAATACAGATAATTTCTGTAAATAACTTCACGAATAGACAAAAGCGACTTTATAACTATTAATTACTCGTCACGTAACAGATTCTTAGGGCAAATTAACCGGTTCAGTTTCTTGTATATGGGCTTGTCATTGGAAGGGGCTAATTGATACCAGATTGAAACTTTTAGTTCGGTTTCATATCGGTATAAAAGTAATTTGAATAAATGAATTTGTTTTTCATAAGATAACGTGTCTTATTGCAAGGGTTGTTTTTATTTAACATGGAATGAACCAACTGACCACGTAACAGAGTCAATAACTACATAAATGGTACAAACTGGTATTAAAACCTATACTCAGGCAGTATATGGGTATTTTAACATTTATGGATACTTTTTCTAATAATTCTATGTGATTAAATCTTCCTCAGTATGGGGGACGGTCATTCAGTTCTTAAAGCCAATAAAATTAATTATTGGGAACTTGGTCTATAATAAATCTTATTAAGAATTCTTCTACTAGGCCATTTGAAGAATTATAATGTTTGAGAGACGTCTGACAGAAAAATACTGCTGAGATTTGTCAAGAGTATGGGTTAGTTCCATTATAAAGAGAATCAAATTAAAATGAGCATTGCCTTAACATAGTTCTTTTAAATCTTTGTGTATTTTAATTTGTCATTGTCTAGCTTTACCAGACCTCTGGCTTTCTTGATTTTGATTTTTTAAACGACGTCTTTCAGATAAATCTTCTGAGTTTGGTTAAAATCATATGGGTTGGTTTTATCACGAAGAGAATCAGGGGAAGCCTTAACTCTTTTTTATTCTTAAACTCTTTGCGTATTTTGATCAATCCCATTGTATTAGTTGCATTGCATACAACCATAATGACTGCCACATCAACAATTATCTTCGTTGTTGTGTTTATGTTTGATATCCTAACACGAACATGTTGCAATAAAGAAAATTACTTATATTGTTTTAGAACTGAAAAGGACATCGTTCGTAGTGAAAGCATGCAATCGAACCATCGACAAAAATATCGTAAAACTAGGTTGATACAATTTTCCTTTTATTGTTGCCAGTCAGATGTTGTTAGTTAATTTGTTATATATATGAGGGCAACATCATTGAGTTCGATTGTTAGTTGTTAAACGCATTTTGAACAACAAACTCTAAAATTTGTGGCGGATTTAATACACAGAAAAGTAAAATATAATAAATACTTTCATTTTCAAAGGACATTAAATTTTGAAAAACAGTGTTTAAGAAAAGTTATTTATGATTATATGTATCAACAAAAAAAATTTTAAATTGTTTAAACAAATTAAATATATAAATAAAAAAATCAAAAGTTGTAAACTTATTAAGAATATAAAAAAAAATTAAACTAAATAAAAACATAAATAATTAAACTAAATAATAACATAAATAATTAAAATAAAAGGATAGAAAAACAAAAGGTATTTAAAATAATTTTATAAACAAATAGTATTTAAAAAAATTTAAAGCAAAATAAGTAAATTAAAAAATTAAATCGATATTTATGGTGTTTTCTAGTTTTTTTTTGTATAAAACTTTAAATTGCATTGTTTTAAGTGCATTTGTGTGCGTGTGTGAGTGATAGTTATAATGAATATGTGTTTCTGTGAGTGTCTGGTATCGTGTTGCGAGTGCATTTAGGGATTTGAGTGTAATTAAAGTTACACAAATGAATGCATGTAGAAGCTGTGTAGACTGAATTTCAGTAAAGTTTTAATTTTGTTGCACTATGTGCTGCTAAAACTATTTGCATTCCAACAAATTCTAAACAAAATTGGTTATAATGCTAAATGGTAATATGTTTTGCTACTAGCTTTTATTTTCTGATATTTTACTTAATTAATATTTATTAACTGCTGGAATTCATGTCGTTTTTTTGTTATTAGAAAATACAAATTTATTTTTAACAGCAGACGTTATTATTTATCTGTTGGTGGTAATGTACCAGTTGTTATTGTCATTGTTGGGCTTGACAAGTATTCTACAGTTTTTCCTTATTTTCTTTTACTTTAATAAATATTTGTTTTAATATTGTGTAAGATATTGTACTATAGCAATTTGCTGCAATTATTTTATATATATCCAAGACAACGTAGTCAAAGATTTTCCCTTTGTGTTTATAGGATTTCTAATTTTTCTCTATCTCTACATACTATGAAATGGTTACGTATGTATATTGTTGTGTATCTTTAGTTTAGTTTGTTTTGCTTTGTTTATATTACAATTAATGTAAATTGTTCATTATTAAAGTGTCCTAGGAAAAAAATTCTTGGAAAAACATGTGGTGCGTTCTGGTTTCTATTTTATTGATTATAATTGCGTTGTCTTTAAGACAATTACGAGTTTATGACTCTCCCTGGTATAGTAGATAGTTTAGTTTTGTTTTACTTTCTATTTATTTGTTTAATTTTTCCAGATGTAAACAAATTATATGTAATTATTCGTGTTCAATAAATTTAGTACAATTAATATAAATTCTTTACTTTAGTAAAACAACTAACAAATTACAAATAAGTTAAAAGCGATCATAAAATACCCTAAAAATAAGTAACAATTCTAATATCAATTTTTGCAATCAAACTCTAAAATGTACAATTTACACTAACATAGACAGACAAACAAACGATTGAAGATTAAGGAAGTAATTGCAAACCCAATTTTGTTCAAGGTTTTATAGATGTCAAGCAAATTTCAAAATGTCCTTACATACAATAAAACTGTAGAGTGTAATTTCGTATTAGTATAAGAATATAAATTATAAATGTACAACCTTTCTTTACATTACAATATTTTACAACATTTAATGCATTCTTATTTGATACTAAATAAAGCTGATTTCATTTCTCTGTGGTATTTTACCTGACATTTTAAGAAATTTTTGGTTTTTATATATTAACTTAGTTGTTGTTTTTGTCTTTCATTATCTGTAAAACATTCTTTAGTTGTTAATTTAAATACTAAATTATTTTAAAGACATTAACAATGCCATTAGTATAATATATTAAATATACATGTTAAAGATAAAAAGAAAGAAATTTTAAAAATTTATACATTCTTTTTTTGTTCTTTGGAAAATTTTCTTGTACAAAACACACTTAGTTTTTGTTGTTAATCTAAACCTTTAAATAAGATAATTCAATGCAGGAACTTTTTTACAAAGTAACATATCAGTAGTTTAGGCGAGTAGAGTAATGGTAAGAAGGTGCTATAAATACAATAATGTCTTTCTTTGCTAAAGGAATTATTTATTATGTGTTACACGTACATGAACGATAAAATCTTGAACAATATCTCAAACTAATTATGATAATAGTGTATTAGAAAAGCAATATGTTGTGACTTTATAAACAGGAAAAAAAAGCAAATGAGTATACATATTAAATGATTGAGAAAATACCATAGTAAATAGGCTTTAATGCATTTAAATTGCTTAAACATTGAAAGGATCATTAATGTTTAGTTATTGGAAAGTTGTTTCTAAGGGTGACTTAAAATTTTTATTAAGCGTTATGAGTGGTTTTTTATATGGGCAAAACAAGCTACCCTAACAGTAATATTGTTGATTATGCCGATTTTAATAATGCATTTTCATTGTGTCTAGAACAGCTAACTACTAGTTAACAAACATCCTGTGGCAATAGACCTTAGTGGACTTTTATTTTAAGGTAGAAAAATAGATTTATACGTTTTACGAACGTATGAGCAAACAGAACTTAGGCCAAACTTTTATTCAATGCCATTACGAGTTACACTGGTTGCGACATCATTTCTGTAACTATCCCGACTTTTAAGAAGTTTTAATAATTTTACTGTAATTATATAAATAACGGAACTTCGAACTTAAACCATTTATTATTGGTGCTTTTTTACACTTGTGACACTTTTTTATGATTTGTTCCCTTCTTTGGTATTAGACACGTTATTGCTTTTGTTGGTACTTTTTCACTTTCAGTGCTATTTAAGATGTTATTGCTTTATTTTAGCTCTCCTGTCAGTAGTATTATTTTTCAATACGTTTTAAAGTGATTTTGTCCACTTATTGTCAAAATTTCAATCTTTTAGTGATTATATTCTTTTAAGTTTCAAATGACATTGAAATTTTCTATTAATCTTCTTTGGTTACAAATTTATAAGAGGTTTCGTAAATGTATCAACATATAGTAACTCCTGTATATTTATTTTTTGTGAAAATATCGTAAGTCATCAAATTTTAGCGATCAAACACAAAAGAACTATTATTTTTTACAACTTAAATTGCTTTGCGATTTTTACAAAAAAATCATTTTATTCAATATACATGGCGGTTTAAAGGTCTCTAAATTTTTACTCATATTTCAAGTTGAATATTGTTAGAATTTTTTCAATTTAGTGTGTATGATTAAAACAGAAAGTTAGCTATGATATATACTTTTTTGTGTAGAGAGGGAAAACAATATTAGTATGTTTCCATATTCAGATTCAAAGAGAAAACTCTACGGTATCTGTACACTTCCACAACAGACCAATAAACAATCTAAATTTCAAGTTTTTTAACTTCAAACCTTTAAGCGGTTGATTGCAGGTAGTAACCCTATTTTTAAATTCTTATTATAAGAGTAAAAACTATACATTTTCAAATGTATAGCAAAATGGGATAAGCAAATTTAACTAGATTTCTCAAAAAGTACTCCAAAATACTTTTTGTGAAATCTAGTAAAATTTGCTTATCCCACTGAAAAAACAAAATTACCTTTTTTGTAGTTTTCTCTTAACGTTAAACAGTTAATATTGTGTAATAACTTGACCCCAATAAAAATTCTTTTGTAAATTTTCTATATTATTTATACGTTTACTTATTAAAAATCAAAAACAGATGTCATAATTCACAAAAAGTTTTTAAACCTTTTTTCACAATACTTTTGCCACAAAAAAGAGAAAAAAAAAGTTACAACATTATATTTTCATTAACAAAGGTGCTGAATATAAAAAAATAATTTTAAAGCAAAAACTTTTTTAATTTAGAAAATTATTATTTGTTTTTTTTTTCTAAAAAACTGCTAATTTAAACATAATTTTTAAAAGGAGGCATTACTTTTATATTAAAGCATTTGAATTTAGTTAAAATTATTGTTGGTTTAAAAACTAATACGGTTGCATGAACCATTTTATATTTTTGTTGCAAAATCCTTGTTAAATCTGTGCGTGCAACTATGAGGGTGAATGTCATTGCCAAATGTTAGAGTAAAAAAATACAGAAATATTTTTTATTTACCACAAGTACATGTGTTAACAACATACTAAGTAGTTGTAAGTCTGTAAGATATACACGAGATACTTCGTGCATAATTTATTTTAATTAGAAAATTTAATTTACAGTTTACATTTATATATTAAGTAAAATATTAAAAAAACAAGACCCTGACCCTGAACTTTCTTTAGCAAATCTTTAGTTATTAAAAATACTTAAACTTTTAAAGACAGTTACGTATATGAAAAACCAAATATTTTTTGGACTAATAAAACAGACAAAGTTGTAACGTGTTAGATATGAAAAATAAACGTGATATGAAAAATGTTTCTTATATATTTTGTATTGTTTTACGTTTGTTTTTATAATACACCTACATTTAGATGTTTTTTTTTTATATTTGTATTATAATAAGTAAAGGCCTTGTAATGTTGCATAAATAAATGTTGCATTTAATTCAGAATTAATTTCTAGTTTTACTGGGAATTTGTTTTAACATCACAACACAGCAGGTGACTGTCTGAATTTGAAAAATTTTTAAGAAAAAAAAAGTAAGGTACATTATTACTGTATAATAATGTTAATGTCGTTATTTATTTTCATTTTATTTTGCTGCTATCTCTAGTCGCTTAGTGGTTGGGTTTCTAAAAGGAAATATAGAAAAAAAATGAAGAAATATGATTTTTCTATATGACATGACAAGTCCTTTAGCTATAAATATTTAATAAATGAATCAATATCTTCCAAAATCCAACATACACACATTCAACATATGTTGAAAGATTTTCCTCTCTCTCTCTATCCTTCTCTTCTCTTTATCTTTCTCTTGTTAGCATTTACCATTTCCGCTACAAACATAAACACATACACAACGCAATTTTATGTATTTGTGATAATAATACGCTCTGTTATACAATTTCATTTCATTTACATTATTATTTCAAGTGTGAAAAAAAGGAAGAAATAAAGGAAAACAAATAAGAAATCTGTAGCTGAAAAATGAAATAAAATTCACTGAATTTATCCATAATTGTTTATTTATTTCTTCCATCTGAATAATAAATTTTAATGACAATTTTATACTAGTTTTCGCTTCTATTCTTTAAAATAAAATTAAACATTGCAACTTTAAATTCAAGACTATAATAAATTTTAACAAACTTTTAGATTATATTTCTTTTAAAAGAAAATACATATAATTTTTACTTATATTTAAGTTAACGTTATTTTAATGTTGTTTTTCTTTTATTTCCCTAACGTCATTTTGGTGACGCATTTTTTGTTTTTTTAGGGGGAGGAATGGGGGGATTACTATATATCAGTAATTTTTCTTAGTGTATAGACAAGTCTAGTTAATTATTTTGTTTTTATATACAATATCTACTTATACTCATTTAGTATTAGTTAGCTAAAACTATTTATTAAGTTAATACGAAAAAAAAGAAGAAAAGAAAAAACAAATTAAGTTGACTGTAGGAGTTGAGGACATAGTTGGTTGGTTTATCGGTATATAAAAGTATTTATTGTAGTTTAGAATTAAATCGATTGAAAAATGATTGAGGTGTAGTTTCAAGGTCGTTTTACTGTATTCTCCCTATACAGTAAAATAATGGACGCTAATTATTTTTTATTTTTTTGTTTTATTTTTATTTTATTACCAAAGAAATAGTGTAAATTTCTGTATTGTTAGATAAATATTTTTTTTTTTTTGTAATTTTAATTTCATCAGTTAATTATACTGACATTTAGAAAAAATAAAAAAATGAAAATTATTAATTTAGCTAATTTAAGTTTTTATTACAAAATTTACACAGGAAGTATAAAAAAATAGTACAAATAAATAAAATTTTAACTCCAAACTAAATATTAGCATAATTGATATTATTTTTGTAAATATGCATTTTTTGTTTAAAAAGCTTATAAAGCATATTCTGCGCTTTTCTTATCCAAATTCATTTTAAATTAATTAAAATTTTTCAGTAATTTTTTATTATAAGTTAAATTTAATATTTTTCTACAATTTTAAGTTATTTCCCTATCTTGTCCTTAAAAGCTTATAAAGCATATTTGGATTATTTTAAAATAATTACAACATTTTGACATATTTTTTCAACAAAAATATAAATAAAAGCTTATATAGCATTTTTGTCTTATTTTTAATATATACGTTTGTAATCCTAAAAGTCTGCTATATAATGAGGAAAAGGGGAGGGAGTTTTATCATAATTCTTGTAACATGTTATTGGTAAGATTCTCTCTGTTGAAATCTTCATAAATTTACACTGAAGTTACAGACGAAAATTTTGGCAAAAATGTTTCTCTTATATGATTTTTTTTATTGAAAATATGTTTATAAAAATACCAGCTTTGGGACAAAAACCTTTGAAAATCTGTAATTTTAAGGACTTTTATATAAAAATCGTATTGGAAAAACAATGTCCTGCACTATCAAGCAGGTATGCCAAATTATGCTTTTTAGAACAATATATGAAAAATATGCCTTTAAGCATAAAATATAATGTTGTTTTACAAAAATATAATGATTTTTTCAATGTCTAAAATAACAAAAGATAATTTCCCTTTATTTACAATTCATAAAATTTGCATATTAAAGCATATTCTTATAAATTTTAGCATATTTTTAAGTAGTTTTTTGTCGAATCAAAATTTGTTGGTTACTGTATGCTACTTAGTTTAAAATTAACTTATAATATTTAATATAAATTATATAATTTTATTAAGTTATATTTTGATGTATGTATTTTAAGTAAGATTTTTACTTTGGTTATGTGAAAAAGTTCCCAAAAAACATTATAGCTTTTCAAATATTCCCTTTAAGCTATAAAAGCAAAATATATCTATCACTTTCAATCATATATTTATGGTCAATTTATTTTGTCTGTTTATTGATCTATACGACGACTCTTTCTTTTATTTTTCAACGGAATTAGAAAAGTTTTTCCTTTTATGTTTTAGCAAAATTTCGTAGAAAATAATGCTTAAATACCATTAAAAGTCTGGAATATTTTATGTTTTTATTTAATATCAAAAAGCCAATTTCTATTTCATTTTATATGTATTTGTGTGGCATTAAAAGGAAAAACTACATTTTTATCCTAATGTATTTGAGTTCTAAACATATGAGTACCAAATACAAGTATTAAACTAATATATATGGAATTAGCCAATAAATAAACTTAAGACAATATTGTATTCTTGAGTAATTAATGTAGACATAGTACTTAATTAATTACTGGAATTTAGTTTTAGTTTTTTTTTTTCATTCTTTCTTTCATTTTACTACTTATTTAGAAATAAGTACATATATTCAATGTACAATTTAATTAATTTATATGAAGGTCTACAACTAAATACTTAAGTACTTAAAATGCTTAAACAAAATATAAAAGTAAAATTGTATCTGTATGTGTATATAACTATGTCACCACATCAAAAACAATGTTGTTAGAAAATATTCCTGCTAAAGCTTAACAACAAACATTTGTTAGATATTAAACGTGATTGACAATATACCAAGATACATACATATGTATGTATATAGTTTTTAAAAGATTCATGGTATCATCTTGTAGATACATATAAATGTTTTGACAATGAGCTAATAACATTAAATACTCGGTATTATAAGTTAATAAAGTTTATTTTTATAACAAACTGCTCTTATAGTTTGATTTAAGCTTAATTACATATATAAAAAATCTTTTAACTCTACTTCCTTATTAACCTGAAATCAAGTAAGAAATATGTTTGTATGACCAACATACAGGTAATTAATTATTTTTATAACCTAGTTTAACAAATTAAGGGTTTATTAAATAAACATTTCTTACAATACGTCTATAAACAGTTGGTAACAATGTCTCTTTGCACATAACCAGAAACTACTTGCAATGTGTATTGTTTTTTGTAATACTGAGATGAAAACTAACTCCAAACAAAATTTATTGCGTGACTTTTCAATATAACAGAAAATAGTAAAAAAAAAATAGTCATAAATTTTGATATTAAAATGTAACATTTAGTTCTAAATTTACGAATGATGTGTGGTTAGGACGTGTTAGTACAAGCACGTGTTTGTCTTTTTTGTTAGAGAATTTATCTTTGATATACAGACATATGTTATATAACATGTTTGTTTGTGTTTGCTTAACTTACACATACATGCATACACATATGCATGTTATATAACTATAAGATTGATAGCTTTAACCCAAATATGACTTGAACTATTTTTGCTTAACGGCTTAAAAAGGCCAAATGGGATTTGTTAGAATATTAGTCTTTTTATTTTTTGAGTTAAGTAATAGTTTTCCTTGACCTTTAAAAATGAAATAACACATAATTGTAATGAGGTTATTTAATATTTAATTTAATCATTACATTTTGGTAAATACAAAAGTACACAATGACATAATTCAACCTAAATTTAATAATAAAATAAGTTTTTTTTTAATTTAAACTTGTGTAAATAAATAAAACTTTTGTTGCACTGTATTTTGGGATCCTGTAATACAGATCTACAAATGGTATTAGTAAATTGAAGTTTATCCCATTTTTACTATGAAAGGAAAATCTTGAAATATCCCGGGATTCCCAATTCCAAAATTTAATGAACAACTGACAATATACTGAAGTTGCTTATATAAAAGTCAGAAGTTTCTGATTTTTTCTGACAGTAGAACATTTGATAAGTCGAAAAAATTAATCTACATAAATGTTATTAAAAAAATACTTGGAAACTAAAGCAAAATCACCCTCTTTTCCGAATATTAATCAAATTTCAAAATTTACTTATATACATAATATTTCCTTAATCGTTTCCTGCAGTAGTTACTCTAACCTCAACCTTTGTTATGACAAAAAAGAATATATTATTCTTAATCGAATTTTAGCTTTCATTTTTATTAAATGCAACAAAAAAAAAAAAGATATTTACTCTCAAAGTGTTAAATAACGTCATAACAACAGAATAAAAGCCAACAAACATTTCCTTTAATAATTCACAGACCGTATGTAAAAAAAAATACATATAACTTTTATATTCAACTACTCTATACAATATTGGCCACTAGGTTTAACAGCAACAACAATAAATAATACAATTCCATGATTTCCTTTTCACTATACTACTACAATTCCATGATTTTCTATTCACTACACTACTACTAAAGCAAAAGTATTGTTATATCAAAGTGTTGGCTTGTATATATAAATTCAAATATCTATAGCTTCTTTTTTAAAATA
The DNA here is from genome assembly GCA_014858695.1 of Chrysomya rufifacies. Taxonomy (NCBI): domain Eukaryota; kingdom Metazoa; phylum Arthropoda; class Insecta; order Diptera; family Calliphoridae; genus Chrysomya; species Chrysomya rufifacies. Next base: position 3,056 of record JACGTJ010018410.1, on the reverse strand, counting down.
AATTGACTTTAATATCCGGTATGACTTTATATATATGCAATACATACATACATATGTACATATAATAGAATAAAATCGGGTAAAAGTTAAGTTTATCTACCACACTTTTATTTGTCTTCATCTACTAAAATGAAATAAGTTTTTGAATGTTTATATATTTGTATATAGTATATATGTGTATATTTTGGTAACAATATTTATTAAATATATGAATAAATATAGAGCTTTACTATACAATTCATATTCATATACTATCACTTTTGTTATAGGATTTTTTACATACATACATGCATACATATATACATGCATATACAAATTGTTGCTTCTTTTTGGATTTTTCTTCATTTTAATATTTTATAAACCAGCAATTTTATTGTTATTGATTTTTACTTTGTATTTGTTTTTTTGTTGCATAAATTTTAATTCCAATATATGTACAATGTACATATATATGTGTATGTTATAACTATGATTAACAAATTTAGCAATTTTCAAATATTTCATTTATTACTAATATTTTGATTTATGATAGTTTTACCTTTGCCGCCTAGTGTTATTTATTCATAGCTAGTATTTGCATGTAAAAATATTTTGTTTGTTTTTACGGATGTATGTATGTTCGTATGAAAAGCAAACATTTTTAATCGAATTTTTATTCGCATACATATGAATTCATTGGCGTAGAAGGAATTTAAAATGAAGTCAAAACTAAAGGAAATAAATAGTTTAGAAAACTGTTTACATATTTTTGTTATTGTTTTTGATATTATTCATATAAATCGTATACATGTATGTATTTTTTGACATGCTATTAAAATTTGAAGCTAGATTTAAAGTGTTAATTGTAGTTTAGATTTTTGTTTGATTTTTTTTTTGTAATTTCTTGTTACTTAAATAAACACAAAATATGTTTAAAATAAATAAAAAGTTCAAAAATTACACATTTTGTACATTAAATATATATATTTTTTTAAAGAAACAGAATGTTACCAAATAAAAAATGTATAATTGAAAAGTTATCACTTTTTACAATTGAATAACCTTACAATATTTATTAAATAACTTTTATTTTGGGTAAATATTGCCTTTTTTTCTAAAAAAAAAATTGTTAACAAATTCATTGAAGTGTTTTTTTTTTTTGAATTGTTGAAAGCTTTTTAAAATCATTCTTTGCCTTTTTCTATTGTTTTGTTACAATCTCGGTTTCAAATGTGAGAAAATCTTTTAAAAGCTTATTTGTTATATAATGTTTAAATAAATATTTACTACAACTCCTTTCGCTTTTTGATATTTTATTTTTATGTTCTCAATATAAAAAAAGAATTATTTCGTTTTAAATTCCTTTTTGTCTTTTTCTTTAGAAACCCACAATTGATACAAATTGTATTTTGTCAATTTGTTTATAGTCGTTTTTTTCTTTATGTAATTTTTTGAGGGTATGTGATTTTATTCAAAAAGTTTATTGTGTTTATAAAACGAAAATCATAAGATGACTGAATAGATGCCATAATTTTATTCTGAAATTGACAATGATGATGTAATAATTGAAATTTATTCGACTTTTATTATTGATTAGAAAATATGACAAAAGTTATATACTAAACTAGTACAAGTTCGATTCTAGTTTAGTCCTAGTTCAGTTCTAGTTCAGTTCTAGTTCAGTTTTAGTTCAGTTCTAGTTCTAGTTCAGTTCTAGTTCAGTTCTATTTCAGTTCTACTTCTTCTGGGTTAGTTTTAGGTTAGCTCTAGTTCGATTCTAATTTAGTTATATATTTTTTTCTAGTTCAGTTCTAGATCTTTTTTAAATCAATAGAAGTACATCAATTTCATGAATATTTCAAATTTTAAATCGTTATGATATCATATTTTTAAACTCTGTATAATATATTTTTTATATAGTGTTAGTTAGAGTCAAAAATATTCATCCATAATTTTATATATCTGAACACGTTTTTCCTTTCATTGTTGACTCTAGTCTTTTAAAGGGAAACAAATGTAAGAAGAAAGAAATTATGGTAACAATAGCGAAAACATAACAAACTTGAAAAAATTTAAACTTTTTATGTTAAAAACATTGCCGTTGTAGCGCTTTTTTGTAACAAACAAACCCCAGAATACTTACAAAAAAGTTCTCTTAAATATGATAAATAATAAAGAATTCGAACATGCTGCTGCTTGAATCTATACAACATAAAACTCAAGTTACAATAACAATGTTAAGAGAAAAAAAGAACGAATAAATGAACGAACGTTTCACATTTCATTTCAAATAACATCCCATTTAAGTAAAATCCTTATGTGTTTCTCGAACACAGCCTGCAGAGTAGAAGTAGAAATACATACATATGTATATAACACAACCAGTCAGCCAGCCAACCAACCAACCATCCTTTGGCCTTGTCAGTTAAAAGTTGCTAAAAGTATTTATCTTTTTTACATATTTGTATGTGTGTATGAGGATTTAAATGAAATTGCTTGTTTGTTGAAAGACTGTCAGGCATTTGCAACGTGAAAATGACTGTCAAAATAGTCGGTTGTTCAGTCGGTTCTACTGACGTACATTCGTTTTGTGTCGGTTTTGTTGAAACGAATATAAAAGCGAAAAAAAAAGAAAATTAAAACACACTCTAACTTAATCTTGGTTGTTCGCATTAGTTTCCCTTTTTTATCGCAAAAATTTATAAAATTCTATCAAACCATGCAGCATGAACAATATACATACATAGTCAAAATATATAGTCAGTTTTTCTGTCGTTATGACTCTCTGACTGTTTGTTTGGTTGGTTTGACATTAAAATGATTGTGAACAGAATTAAATAAATAAATCAGGCATACTGCCAACCGGAGCCAGTAAAGCAACCAACCACCATTATTTCACATACTTTGCAAATGCGAGGGATGTTTAAGATTTTTGTTAGATGGTAAAATTAATTTATTAAACTGAAGTTAATATCTGCCTTTTATAAATAGTTTTCCTGAAATTAGGGAAAGAAACGGTGCAATATCTTTTAATACATCGTACTTGATCAGTTCTAGTTCAGTTCTTGTTCAGTTCT
>JACGTJ010018303.1:0-10863 GCA_014858695.1 Chrysomya rufifacies | reverse complement strand
AACTGAACTAGAACTGAACTAGAACTGAACTTGAACTGAACTAGAATTGAACTAGATCACCATTTCTAAAAACTTCTCGTCAAGAAGCCTGAGATTGCAGCATCATTTCATAATTAATGGAAAGTTTGTTTCCATATAAGTTTTCTTGACTTGTTCATGGAGTAGGAAGGAAATACATTTCACATTTTAAATCAATAATTTTAAAAAAATGTTCTCTCTCTTTCCTAAACAAGTAAATCAACTCTAGCTGTATTTCAACCACATTATTAAAATTTCATTATTTTCATAAAAAAATATTAAGTCACAAAAGTAAAAGAAAATAACATGATAGAAAGAAATGACAACGTCTTTTTGTTATCAAGTCAATGAAAAAGAAATAATTAACCCAACTCTAAGAAATCAAAGGAAAAGTACATTTCATTCTGGCTACTCAGAATCTTTTACACTTAATATAAACAAGTATAATTTTGGAAAAATAAGCTGACATAAATGTTTAAAGTGTGTACGAAAAAATTCTTATGAAGAAAAAAAAAAAAACTAAATGAAAACAAGATACATTTTACATGACATGACAATAATAAAAGCATCAACAAACATCTTTTACATGAACCAAAAATCCCTGACCGACCAACTGACCAATCAAACTAACAAACAAACGACTTAATAGTCGGTCAGTTAGTCTCACTGTCAGTCGACTATTTCATTTTAAAATCCAATTCATGGTTTATGGATTTGTTTTCATTGTGAAATGAAAAGGATACAAAATTCAAATACATTTTTTGAAATGTTGCCTAGTATTCGTGTATTTGTATTGTTTTTCGGGTATAAAAATGATGATAAACAAAGAGAAATATTTATGCGTTTTATAAAATGAAGCATATACAAATATGTTTTATTTTTTTCGTTCGATTATAGAATCTATGCAGTAGACCAGTTTATTTGTTGTTCTGTTTAGTAAAATTTTTGAAAGTTACAACCAGATGAACATTAAAAACAACCTTGTGTTACATCCTCATACGAGTATAAGCAACATTTTCATTTTACAATGTGTTTGTATTTGTTTTCGAATGTTTAGAAAACTAAAATGAAAAAAAAACTTTTTTTTTGGATTCTAAAAGACCAATTGCAAAAAAGTATGTATAACAAATTTGTTAAAATTTATTTTATTTAGAATTCTATACCAAAAGGATTTTATATGGATTTTAAAATCCCCCATTGGTAATTTTTTCATTGTTGTAAGTAGGCATAGGGATGTATGCGAATTGTTTATAATATTTTTTTTTATTTATTATCAAAAATTTTCTCAGTTCTTAAATTTTTATACCCAGCACCACCATAGCTGGAGAGGTTATAATGGGTTTGTGCGGATATATGTAATACCCACCTTTAAGTATACCGATCGACTCAGAATCACTTTCTGAGTCGATTGAACGACGCCCGTCGGACCGTCCGTCTGGACGGCTGGCTGTCCAGGTAAAGCTTGTGCAATCTCTTCAGGACGCAATTTTGAAATTTGGCAAAAATATTTTAGACTGGAACCAAGCCTATTGAAATTGGCTATGATCGGGCCATTATTTCACGCAATTTTGAAATTTGGCAAAAATATTTTAGACTGGAACCAAGCCTATTGAAATTGGCTATGATCGGGCCATTATTTCACCTAGCCCCAATACAAATAGACCTCTCGGAATAAGATTTAAAAGTCATAACTCGCTTAACTGAGTGAGTGTGTATTATGATGAAATTTGGCATGAATAAATTTTTTGATGATCTTAACATATGTACTATGTTTCATTACAAGTTTCATTCATGTCATTCCGAAATGGTAAAAAATTATAAACCTCACCCACAGGTCGGAATTTTAAAGATATTTCTCTGAAATTTGGTACAGATTATTACTTTCTCAGGGAAATAAAACCTTTTGAAAATGGTGATGATAGGTTTATTTTTACACCTAACCCCATACGAATGTCATTCCAAAATGGTGAAAAAATGATAAAATATGTGAGTGAAGCCGCAATTTTAAAGATATTTGGATGAAATTTGGTACAGATTATTACTTTCTTATGTAAATAAAACTTGTGAAAAATGGTTATGATAGGCACATTTTTATACCTAGCACCCAAACAAATGTCCTTCCAATTTGATGAAAAAAATTATAAAATATGTGGGTGAGATCGCAAGTTTATAGATATTTCAATGAAATTTGGTGCAGATTATTTTGTTAAGAGAATAAAATGGTCATGATAGGTCCATTTTTCAAATACAGTTTTTAACTCATAACTAGCTTAAATGAGCGTGTATCGTAATGATTTCAATTCATTGATTTTAACATAATTGGATTATTATTTCACCTAGCCCCCATACAAATGTGCTTTCAAAATAGTGATAAAAATTACCGTCCAAAATTATGGCAAAATACATAAAAACGGTCAATTTTTCACTGTGTCCATGCAAAGTAATCCCCGGGATGAGTTTTGAATACATAACCTGTACATCATGTGAATCTTCTTTTTCTTTACTCATGTGTCAAATTTCACTCTAATCGTCACATTATTTTACCTAGTCTCCACAGAAATGACCTCCAAAATGATAATAAAATACATCAAATTAATATAATATGTGTATGAGAACGTAATTTTATATACATTTCGATTAACTTTGGAACAGATTATATTAATATTAGAACGAAACGTGTTGAAAATGGTCATGGTTGATCCATTAATCGCTTAGCCCTCAAACAAACGAAATCCGAGGAATAAGTAGTAGTATTAACGGAACTATTTCGAAAAATTTCGAGATTTAAGACTTTAAAGTTCTCAATTTACCATAACTTTCATATTAACAAAAATTAAATAAAGTTAAAAATTCCAGCTGAAGACGATAAAGTTATAGACAATTTTAAATATCTCATCGCAAGAAAATTTGATAGCAGTTTTTTACTTACATTTTTTACAAGAAACTTAGTGTAATTTTTATATTAATAAATAGAAATAGCTTTAAAATAAATAAGTTAAAAACCTTAAGTCACAAAAAGAAAAATTATTTTAAAAATATAAAAAATTGTGTCTATGCTTGTGCGTAAAACTAAATAAAAAGAAGGCAAATATCTTGGGTAAATTTTTTTCCAAAAAATTACATGAAATTGAAAAATTTTAGTACAAATTTATGGTAGCGAAATAATGAAGGGATTCGAATGAAATTTGTCAAATATATTGAGTTCTGTATGGCACTTATATAAACCAACATTTGTTACATTGCACACGTATTAAAATGATTACGGTCTTTAAAGTTCAATCCGGGGGGTTTATATGAAGGCTAGGTGATATAATGGACCGATTTTGTTCAATTTCATGGCGTTTGTACAAATTTATATGAATTATCCTGAAAAATGCGACCAGTAGTTTGATTAAAACGTTTACATGGAGGAACGGACATCGTTAAATCGACTGAGGAAGTGTCGAATGTACACTTAAAGATGGTGTCCGCTGGTTTTTTGATGCGTTATAAACATTTCGATTTTGCACAAATCCCGCAAAAAAGAACTCTGATGATTGGATCCCAAACATGAATAATATTTCTTTAACAATTCCTCTTCGTAGATCTAAATGGTTATCAATATATGATATCTCTTCAGATATGCAATGTCTTCAGAAAATAAAGTGGAAGAATGCTATGCAAAATTGTAACCTTCAAAAATCAATCTACGGTTTAAAAGTATCAGGTAGAGTTTGGAATGATACAAGATAACAACACTACAAAAGCTTATCAGTTTTATTTGAAACATTGGAAAGACTGAAACATGTCTTTGTAAGATGCAGTCTCACTCAAAACTTTTGTCAGGTACAACCAGGGCTGCCAGAAAAATATGGCTCAAAATCAATCTGATCTAAATTGTGAATGATTTTATAAGTTTGTGACTCAAAATAAAAAATGATGTACTTCAAAAAATTAAAAGAAATCCAATTAATTTGTCATGTTGTGTAGATTTTGATTGAACTATAAAAATATTAATGAAAGGCGACAAAATTTTTGATAGTGTGAATTTTTTGGGAAAAATATTTTAAAATTTTTTGTTGACGATAATAAGTATGATATGTTGATGCTAAAAAATACGCATTAGTTCCAAATCAGGTGAAGCATCAATGAATTTAACATGTGAATGTGTTTTTATGCAGAGGATTCTCTCAATTTATAATTTGCAAAAAATTTAAATAAAAAGACAAAGTTTTAGTTTTGTATATGGTATGATTACTTTTTATTAAAATATTACCTTGATATCATGCTAGTTCCTTGGAATTAACAAAAAGGAATAACAAAATATAATTATTGCAAGATGGAACAATGTATATAACAATAAACAACTCCGAAAATACACAAAGGTGTAACTGAACAGGACTAAAATTAAATTCTAACTTACTTAATATGATAAATAAGGGATAATTTAAATATAATAAATAAAACTACCTTAAACATTGCCGTCCAACGAAATGCAAAATAAATAAATTAATTAATTAATAAGTAAACGAATAACAAAAGTAATGTTTCATTTATAAATATATACATACACTTCTAAACATAATTCATTATTTTTTTTTTTTTTTTTTTTTAATAAAATTCCTCATAAATTTTTTTTTTTTTTTTTCAAAATACAATATGGTTTTAAAACCAGATCCATAAACTGAAGTGGTTATGTCTGTAACCGGTTCTTAAATTTTAATAATCGTAGTAATGGTTTTTACATGAAATCCATAAACTTATATGGTTTTTACCAGATCCACCAATTGAATAATCTTGGAAATAATATATAAATTAAAAAAAAAACGATGCAAATTTATTATAAAGATTAAATAATTAGTTCATTAATAGTCTGATTAGCTAGAAATGATCCATCCGACAATGGTGTGTTGAGCCAATGGATTTGTGAACTAAATTCGGAACCTTAATCCAATGCTACCTGGCCCGATCTAAAAAAGTTGGGTTGCCAACTGTAAACCAGGAAATTGGTATCGTACATTAGCACTAACATTATCTAAAGGAGTTTTAATGTCATTCATCCTGAAAACCTCTGCTGTCACGTGTACTTGCTTATACTGGTCGTGTATAGATCCCACTAACATAATTCTACTATTGCACAAGCTTCTACTGTAGCTACTGCTGATACTGCTGCTGGAGTTCTTGGTACTATTGACGTTACCATAGGTATGGTTGTAGCATACGGGATTTGAAGTCGCCATTGCTTCTTGTTCCTCCAATAGTAATTGTTCGGGTTATTCAACGACCAGTTTAGTGATTGGTCATTTCAAAACACCGGTTTCTGTTAAAATGTCCGTGACACGAACATGACCGTCCCTTCCGGGGTATGTCTTAACGTTCAACATTTTACCAGATTCGACAAGCTGAAACGGCGAACGGAATAGGCTATATTTGGAAGACTTTTGGGTTGGGTAACACAAAAAATCCTCCATTCTTATAATGAAGAGTATATATAATTCGGCAATTTTACAAAAAAATTAAACTTTAATTGGTTTAATTAATTTTTATTTATTTTCTTTTATTCCGTACGTCCACATAAAGAAAAATGACCGGCGGATATAATTAAAAACAAACGTCAGAAAAGTACTGAATAAAAGAGATTAATTTGGTTGATCATTTAAATATAAAAAATAAGAGTATCTTAAACAGGTTGTAATAAATATTTTCATTATATGCCACTAAATTTCTTACCTTAATTGATTAATTATTTTATTCGAATTCACTCTAGTTTTCGTAATATTAATTATTTTCGGAAATTCAAGAGGTCGCAACGAATTTTTAAATATATCTCAAAAACCAATTTAAATAAAGCTATTTCAAAATAAAATGACCTTTTTACAAACATAGCTTCACTATAAATAGATAAAAATATAATTTATTTTATTTATCATTTATTTCAAATGTTAAATTATGTTTTTACTGGGATGGAATTGAATTATTATTTTTAAATACATAAAAAATACTAGTACAATTTTTTCAGAAGCACATTCTTCTTTCAAGTGATCATTTAAAACTTTTAGCATTCTGATTCTTATTTTATATATTTTACTGTCATTTGGTCAAGTGGGTAATTCGTACTTGAAAATGAGAGAAAATTAGGCATTTTGTCACGATTTGTGTTGAATTGGGTAAGTTTTTGCCAATTTTACATTTCCATTTGCAGATTTGGAGTAATATATTTCGTTCCTTAAGAAAAATCAGTACAACAGTTTTGAAATGAGTTAATTTTCAATCAAATCTCTGATTGTACATTTTTCAAAAAAATTTAATTTAAGGGGCAAATTATGGAGGTAGACTAAGAAACCTCCATAATTTGCCCCTTAAATTATTTAGTTAATTTATACTGAAAAAAAATATGCAGCTCTCATCAGGCATATTTTAAACGGAATAAAATATTTAAAACGATTAAAATTTTGTAACATAATTTTATGTATCCACAAAACTACTTTACTTACTGCGTTTATAGAAATAAACATAAATTTTAGGGCGCTAATGGAAATATGTATTAGTGTATATTTATTTACGTCTTTTAAAGACAACATTTTTCATACATATTTATTACTCTATTGTTGATACTGTCATTTAATCTTTCAACATGCTAGTACAAAGTTTTTTATGATGTACCTTTCATAGACACAGAACTTTTTACTTGCTCCAATTCAAATGCATAGTGTGTAATTAATAATTTTGATGTCGTATTAAAACGTACTTTGAATAATATAATGTTTGGCAAAGAAAATATGAAACTTTTTTATTTTAAATAATTTGATGTTTAACTGGAAGTTATTATTCAACTTCTTTAACAGAAGATATATTTGTTACTTTTGTGAAATTGATGGTAAATCAACATTAAATTCTAACAGAAAATGTTTAAAATAATAGTGATTACTTTACTAATTTATTGTATCTAGTAAAAATAAAATACATAAAGAACTCGTTTGGAATAATTCAGAACCTGCTACACCACATAAGGACAGAATATTATTATATTAAATATATCACCGATTCTAGTGAAATGCATGAATTGACTTATACATAATTGTTATACATACATTCTGGAAGGTATTTGTATAGGGACTAGTCAGGTTATAAACCGATTTAAACGAAATTTCGAACATAGATTTAGATCTGCAGAAAAATCAATTGTACAAAATAGTTTATACAAAAAGTTCTAATAGAATTTATAGAACTTATAACAATTCAATTGGATATACCATTAATTGGTGCAAATGTGTCATTTATTTTCTCTTTTCAGTTTAAAAAATATTGCGAACCAGTCCTTCATATGGCTGGATATTCGGTAGAAGTTGTAAAAACAAAACATGTGGGACACGCAAAATCTATTATGGAGTCTCTCAATAAATTACCTGATATTGTTGTCGTTGCTGGTGGTGATGGAACTTCATCAGAAGTTGTAACTGGCATGTTACGAAGAAACAATGAAACTTGCCCTATTTTATTTTTACCTTTAGGTGAAAATAATTTGACTGCAATGAATTTAATGAATATCGAGTTAAAAGACAAGTCCGATTATGTGAAATATTTACCACAGAGTGTGCTTAAATTAATTCGTAGCCGTACGCAACATCTACCAGTTCTTAAATTTGAGCTCATTGACAAAGATCACGAAATACGAAAACCTATATTCGGCTTAAGTGAGCTTTCGTGGGGTGTACTCAAAGACATTGAGGTAAATAAAGATAAATATTGGTATTTTGGCATTCTAAGATTTTATGCATCTGCTATATTTGCGATTTTAAAAAATAATCTAAATCAAAATATTACGGCTAATATCGTTTCAACGCCACGATCACCAGTGGTCTTCATATACAGAATCGGTAGCTTAATGTTTTTTAAACAATCATTAAAAATTAAACAATAATGATTCAAATTTCATAATTTCAAATCATCGCATGCCTTACCCATATACCTATATACTTGCATCAGTGGAAATATTTAGAAAACTAGAAAAATTCACATGTATGTGTACATCTTTTCTAATAAGTACAAAAATATTTGTGGAAACAGAATGAAAGGAAAAAAATATAAAAATGAAAACAAAAATAAATATAGAAGCAACTAATATCAAATTATCTTTGAAAATCCTGCCAAGAAAATTAGAAAATTTCTTTTGCACAGATCATCCTTCTGTTCCAGTTTTGCTTGCAACTCAAGTTGATAATAATTTGCACGCAAATTTCACATTATTCGCACGTACACAAAACTTGTTAAATTTGTTCCTGTTTCATTCATTCGTTCAGCTTCTGTTCAGTTGGCGTGTGTTGATGTTATTTTTGCTTTTTTTATTTTGCTCGAATTTTTTCATATAAACAAATAAAACACAAAAAAAAAAAAAAAAAAAAAAAAAAAAACAAGCAAAGTGACTCTAGTTCTGAAGATATTTCCACTTCTATATCAAGAAATGATACCAACGAAAAACATTTTTATTTAACGCGCTCTCAACGATGCCGACTAAATCAAAATGTGCCAGCAGAAGATTTGTGCAGTGAAAATGTTTCTTTCATAGTCATCTATGTTTCATGTATTTTATTAAAAACGGTGGCCGTCTGATTGGCCTGTAATCTTTTGCAGTGTTGTGTTTTATCTTTCCAGCTTTCGGATTGAATACCACTCTTACATCCCTTCTGGAATCTTCCAACTGTGCGTAAGTAAGTGTGCGAAGCAAAATATGAAATGAAAATAAATCTGTAGTTTCTGAACAGTCTATCCGATTTTAATGAAATTTCACAAAGTGAATTTTAAAATTGTTCAATTTTAATTGTACTTTGTTCAAATTTTTCGCCTATAACTAGTCGAAATTTGAACTGATTTTATACTATTACTTATTTCATTAGTAATAACTTACAAAATTGTATGGAGAAAGAATTTTGTAAAAATGAGTCAAAAGTTATAAACTTTCAAAAGAACTTTGTAAATAAAAAAAAAAAAAATAAATAAATAAATGAATTTTCCCCGTTTTTTGGGCAAACAAAAAAACTCTCTTAAGTAACATATATAATATTTGCATTTTATTGAAAGGGAATTAATTGAAAAATAGTTGAATATAAAACTACTTTAAAAATTTTGATTCCTATTAGAATCATGTTCCTAAAGTTGATATATTTTTTTCAACAAATTTCGAGTTTACCCCAAAATTTCTTAAAATGCCAAGCTGAGAGGGCAAAAAAGGATATCTTTTTTATATTTCCTAATACGCTCTTAATATTTAGGTAAAAAAAATGGCTGCCCCTTGATAACGAATGGGAAGTTATAGAATAATTGTGAGGTGTGTGTAAAAATTATTAAAAAAGAATAAGGAAATTTGGATTCAGTATAATAAAATCAACTTATATGTTAAAATTCATTCAAAAATATGTATTAACAAAAATTTTATTGCATTTTAAAGAAACTCTTAGTTCATAGAAACCGCGAAAATATATTTTTTTCAAATATTCACATAAAATGTCAGATGAATTTCTCGATAAAGTACTACAATATACATACTTGGAAAGTAGATTTAATTACCTCTTCAATTTACCTTAATAAAGTTAAGGTAAATCTGCCAAAATGATCGAATGATATCAACAACCCTCGAGCAAAAGAGTTCACTAATTCAAAGTTTAAATGCATTAAGAAATAATATATTAACGAATGAACGCGATTCAAAATATATATACTTTATGGGGTCTTAGATGAACAATGAAATTACAAAAGGAATGACAAACCTATATAAAACCCATCACTATAAGTGAAAGGTGTAAAAATACCATTCACATAAAATGAATTGCAAGTCAATATTAAAGCAAAAATATGTTTTAATAATAACATATTTTTCACAGTTTTAAAATATAAAGATTATTTTTACTTTTAAAACAATTTTATATTGCATAAAACATTAATAAAGTCAATGGTATTAATTAACACTGTCCAGCTTCACTACAATAAATACGCATAAACTATTATGCAATACATAAATTAAAATTAATTTATTAAATTACGCATGAAAAATATTAATAGGCAAATGAATGCAAGAAATGAGCAATCAAATGATTCATTTTAATTACACTTAAGGCTTTGCACGTTTGAATTCACACATTTAATTATTTACATTTGGGTTTCTTTTCCACGATAAGTTTTCGATTAAAAATAAATTTATAAAAAAAAAACTTCTGTTTTTCCTATAGCTAACAAAATTAAAAAAGAAGAAAATAGAAAATCATTTAAAAGCAAAAAGAAAAAAAAATCGGAATTAGAAGGCGTTTAAAATTTTTATTCTATTTTCAACTTTCAATTTATCACTACTCTTTCATTTCCATATTAATTGATTTAGTTGAAAAAAAAGAGGACAGAATATAACAACAAAACATATTCAACAGAAATAAAACAAAATAATTTCTTTTTTAAATTCTTCAATTAATTGTTAATCATTGACCGAAAAGCCTACTGAGCTGAATAAAAGATGTGATGCAAATAAAAAAAAAAAAAAAAAACAGAGTAACTGATTGATAATCTCTTTGGACAAAAATCAGTAACAATTTCAATGTAGAATAGAAAACAATTCAATTAAAACGTTTCTACGGCCTACAAAATTTTATATTCTAAATACAAATAAGGTTTTTTTTTTTGTTTTTGTAATTTTAGGGCCAAACTGCATAAGAAAGAAATGGAAATGAACTAAAATGATTAAGAACTGTAATGAAAATGAAATAGAACTGCAATAAGACTAGAAACAAACTAGAACTGAACTAGAACTATAACTGAATTAGAACTGAACTAGAACTGGTCTAGGAACTGAATTAGAACTAAACTAAAACTGAACTAGAACTA
>JACGTJ010018276.1:2032-18694 GCA_014858695.1 Chrysomya rufifacies | reverse complement strand
CGTTCCTCTGTCATGTAATTTACAGGTAATAATACTCATGCCGCCAATATGTTTACCGCTGTATTCCTGGCCACCGGTCAAAATCCAGCACATGACCTGCACAATGTCTTCCTTGGAGGTGGGTACAGTCGGTGCTGGTACTGATTTGCCCGGAAATTTAATAAATCATCAAAGGAAATTAACCAGCAATTTTATTTTTGAGTGATTACAAATTGTTACTGTTTTTACTGCTCTTTATTTAACCACGATATAAGTAATTTTTATGTTTTTCACACAAAAATCAAACTATTAGAACAAATATGAGTGACTATAGATTTCAAATATATAGAGAGATATAAGCCATTTTATGTGTTTCCTACAAAAATTGAAATTGCTCTATGCTATAAGCAATTTTAAGCTTTTTATGTACAAATAGAGAATTGAGATAATATTTGAGAGATACAAATCAAAGTTTGGGAATAAATATTGGTGATAATATATTTTAAGTATTTCTATTATATTTAACCAAGATATAATCACTGTTACTACTCAAAATTAAGATTGTTGGATTCAAATTTATATTTCGATCATAACTTTTAGTGAACCAAGGATTCGTATCGTTAAAATACGTTATTTTTATGAAATATCTTGTGATCAATTATTACCAAATACCCAAATTCTGTTCATATCAAATAACGAATCGTTAGCTAATAAAGATTTAACAACAAGTATTTACAATTTTCAATTTCATGTAAATACTTGATATCAAATAATTTGTTTCACAGGAAAACTGTTCATATATTTTGTCTATACTTTATGCAGACTTTAGTCTCTAAAATTTATTGACACATTGAAAATCTCAAAATCCTAAAAGTTACTAGCAAAAAATGAAGTTTTAAACCTTTGTAGTTGTAAAGATCGACAATTTATCTACATCGACTTAACGAATATTTTGAAGATAGATAAAAACATTACTATAAACTTGAGTAACGTAAAAAATTTTTGTGGTATAATTTTTACTTTAAATTTAGGTAAGTACTATATATATAGAAAATTAAATAAAAGAAAATATTTATGAAATCAGAAACTTACCCATTAAGATTTATAAAATCTGAAATTAAAAGAAGAGAAAAAATATATTTCGTTATAAAATTCAACAAAAGAATAAGTAAATATAATAAAATAAGCTTCGTTCACTAAATGAAATAAAACAAACATTTATTTTAAGTATCGTAAGGAACACAATGCGCAAAAATTCGTTATATTTTTATTTAAAAAATAATCATTTTTTTTATTACATTTTAAACTTTATTAAATGTTCTGGGGTTTTTTATATTTTGTAATTTTCTTTTTTTTAATAATTTTATTAATTTTAAAGATGATACACAATTCGTATTTTGTTTTGTTTTTTTTTTTCAATTTATTTACTGACCTAATATGTAATGGTTGTGTGCTATAAAAAGAGAACTATATTTTCATAATTCCTTTAAAAATGTGTTTATGTATTATAGTAATTGTAATGTTTAATTAAAGATGAAATTGTTGTTGCTTTAATGATTCTTATTGAACAAATTATTAAATTCAGTTTACAAATATTATATTTAAAAATTTAGTAATAGCAATAAATTATTTGCTATTTTACACAGATAAACGAAACAAAACAAAAAGAAAAAATTTATTCATGTAGATTATTTTTTGATTATCATTTTTAATTAGTGGTTAAAACAATTTTCTTGTTAATTTTTTTTCTAAATCATTATATGAGCGGATTTTTTTTTTTTCAAAAAATTTAAAATAAAAACTATTTAAAAAAAAAATAATGAATTAGAGAAAGAAATAAAGAAAATTATAACTACACTGAATGGAAAAAATATACTTTGTAAATACTTGTTACTCTGAAAAAATATTGATTGTATGTTGTTAATATTTAAAGTTTCTTTAATTAGTTATCGGTTGTTTCTGGTGGATGTTCTTGTGTTTGTTGTACAATGGATGATGTTTCGTCAACAGACAAAATAGTTTTTTTGGGACTGGGTTCAGTGGAATCATCATGATCAGGTTCTTCAGCAGCGGCAGCCTCTTCAGATAAATCCTTGGCCGAACCATTCTTAATGTCACTATTTTCTCCACCACTACTATTGCTGTTAGCACATGACAATTCATCAGGATGGGAAATTTTACGTTTATCGATGCGTTCTACTAGAGAACTGTGTAACTGGTTAATCTCAACGGGTCGAGCCATGACCAAGAATATTTTTATTTTACCCGTATTGTCAATTGCAGTTAAACGCAAAGATTTCTGGCTAGGGCGTTCTACAACCATACCAGCCCAAACCTATAATAATTATTATTGAAAAATATATATTTTTTTTAATAATTATTAATGAACTTACCTTGGTGTTTAGTAAAAGACGTAGATTGCCTGCTGTTCTAAATACTAAACGAGAACATTCATGTTCAATTTTAGAATCATTTAAACGAAGACTTCCACGTCCGCGTTCTTCCCAGTTGCTATTAACAAAAGCAAATAACTTACAATTTAACTGAAAGCAAAAGTAAAAATATATATTAGAAATATAAAGCTAATGATTAGATATAAACTTACATCCACTATATTAACTTCATTCTCTTCTCCTGTAAATGTTTCCACTTCTTCATATTTACGTTTTTGAGCACGACTTTCTTCATATTCACGTGCGACTTCCGTAAGGCTTTTAACTTCAGTTTTACCATCTTTGCCTGGAGCAGAGTCACAACCTTCTGATGATTTTGCTGCCGCTGCAGCATTTTGTATAACACTAGAAAATAGTAGACCTTCTCCAGATGAAGACGTTGAAGATTCATTATTGTCAGCAGTAGTAGAAGAATCGGGTTTTATATTTTCCTACAACAATAAAAGTTTATACTTAATCATTTCTTTAATCATGTGTTATTGTCATCTTACCCCCACAACACGTTCATGAACATTTTGTCCAAAAACAAAACCGGATTTCTCTACCAAGGGTATAGAATTTTTGGCAGCAGCAAAGAGATTAGAACGTTCCATACCGTTTTTACGTAATAATGACAATGGATCAGGACGTTCCTCCGTCTCATCGTTGTGCTCACCATTATCAGCAGCATCGGAATTCTTGTTTCCATTACCCTCTTCACCCTCATCATCGTCTTTATGATCTTTTAAGAAAGGATTATTTGATTTTTCGCCAACGGCTCCCTCACAACCACCAGATGCTGCTGCTGCACCGTCGCTAGCATCATTTGATGACGTCACATTATTTGTTGTACTATTATTTGTTAAGGCCGAACCAAGTCTAGATGGTCCCAGAACCGATGGACGCAATACACCGGCTCTTAGCACTGGATTACCAACAACACTTCCGCCACCAGTTAATCGAGAACTCTGTAGTATAGAATCACTGCCCATGCTGTTCGATTCGTTCGAATTATCTGCAATGTTATAGACAAATTGTAATATTTTATCCTTTCCAACTGTTTCTGCAACCAAATATTTTATCTTTGTTTTGTTTTATCCTGTTTCTTTTTCGAGTTTTTTTAGAGACCCGCCTGCCAGACTTTTTTCTGCACTCTTTCACTTTAATTTTTTCGGTATCGTTTGATTGTGTGTTTTTATCGATACTTACCATTATTTTCGGACATTTTGTGGTTTGTGTTTTTTTATTCTTCTTAGATTAGGTTTATTTATAATTGAATTTATGAATTTTTTACACGATATTTTAACTTTTTCTAATGAAACAAATTGCAAAATTTATTGAAAATTATTAGTTGAGTGGATGTTCGAGGTTAGCGTATGCAGAATGTCAGTATAAAGAGAAAAATCATAATATTTTTCTGTTTTCTTTTGCGCTAACATTTCTGTGTACAGAGTTCCCATACTATTGATAAGAGAAATATACGACTATTAACGAAAATTGTAGAATATAAAAATTAATACATCCCTTTTCGCTGTGTAAGAAATCTTAAAATTCATATATAAAAGATAAGAGCGAAGAAATCCTCTCCGAATTGTGACCCCTATGTATATATATCTGAAGAATTCACATTTTCAATAACATATTATATGTATGAAAATAATTTAATAAACAATTCAATAAAACCACCACATATCTTTAAACTTCAATTATACTTTCTTGAGCGATTTTTAGGACTAATATAGGTTATATTCGACTTGGTGAAATCGTTGATATGCACCAAATAAAGGTTCAATGTAACGTAGAAAAAAGTGGACAGAAGCCACTTCCATTTATTTAAAGAAATGATGTAGAAATTTGAATATAAAGGTGGGAGTTTTATTGTATTGTCCGATCTTTTGTTTTAAAATGAATATTAACTAATATTAGAAAAACTGTTTTTAATGTAATTTGACATTTAGTATTAATATTAGGGATTTCTTTCATCACCTTTTTAAACTGCTTACTAAAGTGTGGAAAATGTAATCTAATTTTTAAATGATTAAATGGGCACAATTCAAGATTATCAATCGTATCAAAAAAAAAAAAAAAAAAAAAAAAAAAAACTAATAATAATAATAATAATAATTTTATGTAGCTGACCTTCGTCAGCGCTTTTAAACTTTCACCTATAGGTATGTCGAACACCAGTATCGCTCAGTCGAGCTTCTTTAAATATTTTCTAGGTCCTATATGTTGATTAGAATCGCAAAAATAGTATTACCGATTTCAGTAATCTTGACAAAAGACATTTTGTTTATACTAGGGGAAAAAGAAAATGTTGTTTATCAATAGAAATGTATACCGTATATCAGAAAATGTATAATTTATCCAATATTTAATTTATCTTATATTCTTATAAGTGAGATTTCACAAATTCGTAAGTGGTACACAAGATGAGAAACCCATAATAAAACAGAATTATGCATGCATATAATGTATGTACATAATGTAATTATTCTATATAAATAATGAGTACAAAAAACTTGTGAACGAAACTATTTCTATTTTAAAATAATGGCTATATTACTTACCTTTATTTCTCTATTCTTTACATTTAAACACAAACAGTTTAACCTTATATTTATAACTATAAATTTCACAAAATTTCTAAACAAAACTTCAATTTGTAATCGCACAAGCAGAAAGACCCGTTATATTTATTTCTGACAACACTAACACAATCGTTGTTACAAATTTTCCTTTGTATTTACTTTCGTAGCTATACTATTTGTAAACAAACTTAGAGTTGTATTAAAAGGTAGTGTCAAAGTTTAATGCTTATTTAGAATAATTACAAATTAAATTAAAGCCACAATAAAGCTACTATGTATTATCTTACGTGTGAAAACTTAGAAAAATAATAGAGATCAGAAAAAAATTTATGTAGACAAAAACAATTGAAAATAATGCTTAATTGTAGAAAAAATAAAATCAAATTTTAAACCACAGGTAAGAGAGCACTACGGTCAAGCTTATCAATATAAAATATGCTCTGGTATTGATTTCGCCTACCGTGTCAGCAGAGGAGAAACACACGTCAGTCAGAAACTCTGAGATAAAAGAATTAAATCAAAAGGAAGGAACAATAATAAAAAAAATTGACGAAAGCACTGAAAATTTTTAAGTGTATAAAAGAAATTTAACAAAATTAATTTTATGTTTTGTTATTATTTATTGTGAAATTTTCTTGGTTTATTTGCATGTTATTGGCAGAGTAATATATAGGAAATGAAGATGAAATTTCGTTTAATTGCGGCCGTTGCAATTTTACTGCTTATGCAGTTAGTGTTGGCCGACCTACAGGGACCTCAAGTGACGAGTGGCGAATCAAAGGATAGTACTACAGATACGCCGGAATCAAGTGCTAAGCAAACAATAAGCAATGAGGAGGGAAATGTAGAAGTAAGTGGTGGTGAAGATAACAATGATATGACCAATAACCAACGTAAGGCAGCCAAATATATTGATGACCAAATGGCAGCAGCCAAGACGGCGGCTGAAATAGCTGCTACCATACAACCATCAGAAGGTGGTGAAAGTAAAAATAAACTTTTACAATTTGCCATCTTTGAACGTTTGATGAATGAGGAGTTGGTGCGCAAGAAATTACAAGAACAAATCGAAACGATCGAATCTAAACGAGAACCGATGGAAGTAGTAGATCCAACACCAGATCAAATTGAAGGTATATTTTTTCTACATGGAAATTATTTTCATGGATAATTTGAATATATCTATTTGCTTTTCTCAAAGCTCAAAGTATGTATGAAAAGGCCATGGAAATACTAAATGGACAAAGTTCCGATAAACGTGTAGCCCGTACCCTACTACGCAAAGCCGCAGAAATGAAACATGGTAAAGCTCGTTCAGCACAGGCATGGATGCGCCTTTTGGATCAACATACCTTAGAAGATTTCAATTATGCAGCCTCAGAATTTGACGAACTAGCCAAAGAAGGTTTAACCGATGCTCATTTGGTAAGAAAGAATTCGATTTCGAAATACTCTTTCTAAAATTGATTTAATTTTCTAGGGTTTAGCTTTTCTCTACTCCTTGGGAGTGGGTGGTAAAAATGTTAGTCAACCTTTGGCTCTAATTCATTGGACATTAGCTGCTTTGGATGGTGAAACCATAGCTGAAATGGCTTTAGGTTATCGATATTCCTTTGGAATAAATGTTCCCGCAAGTTGTGAAAAATCTCTGTCGTATTACAAAAAGGTCGCAGCAAAAGTTGCTGCTAATGTTAAATTTTCCAGTGGTCCTTTAATACATCGTGTAAGACTTTTAGATGAATCCGAAAATCCTGGTAGTCAAGAAACGGAAATTGTTGATTACTATCAATTGTTGGCGGATAAGGGTGATGTACAATCACAAGTAGGCCTTGGACAATTGTACTATCAAGGTGGCAAGGCTATAAAACAAGATCATCAGAAAGCTTTAGAATATTTTACATTGGCAGCAAATGCTGGTAATGCGATTGGTTATGCATTTTTGGGTAAACTTTATTTGGAGGGCAGTGAGCATATAAAGGCGGATAATGAGACTGCATTTAAGGTAAATAATGTAAAAATGTTTCTTCTAATGAGACATTTATATGATCTTTTGTTTTTAGTATTTCGCCAAAGCAGCCAATTTGGGTGATCCCGTGGGTCAAAGTGGTTTGGGTTTGATGTACTTAAAGGGCTACGGTGTACCTAAGGATCCCTTAAAGGCCTTAAATTATTTTACTATGGCTGCAGATCAAGGCTGGGTAGATGGCCAATTACAATTGGGAATGATGTATTTCAGTAAGCATTTTATTATATGGATTACACAAAAATATAAATTATTGCTTTATTTCGAATTTTAGCTGGTAATGGTGTTAAAACTGATTACAAATTGGCCTTAAAATATTTCAATCTAGCTTCTCAGTCAGGCCATGTATTGGCTTATTATAATTTGGGTCTAATGCACGCTTATGGCATAGGCATCCTACGTTCTTGTCCAGCTGCAGTAGAGGTATGAAATATTGTCAAATATACTTAATATTCTACCAATACAATGTTTATTTTAAATTACAGTTTTTCAAAAATGTGGCAGAACGTGGCAATTGGAGTTCGTATCTAATGTCAGCCTACAACAATTACAAAAGTAATGATGCTAATGGAGCCTTTATTAAATACGCTCTCCTAGCTGAAATGGGTTATGAAGTAGCTCAAAGTAATGCTGCTTATTTATTAGATCGTGGTGATGTTACTATTTTCCATGAACGCAATGAAGAACTAATACGAGCTTTCTATTATTGGAAACGTGCAGCATCTCAAGGATATTCAGCAGCACAAGTGAAATTGGGCGATTATTACTATTATGGCTGGGGTACAAATATAGATTTTGAAATGGCTGCAGCTTTATATCGTAAGGCTTCGGAGCAACAATATAATGCCCAGGCTATGTTTAATTTGGGTTATATGCATGAAAAAGGTTTGGGTATGAAAAAGGATTGGCATTTGGCCAAACGTCAATATGATTTAGCAGCTGTAACAAATGCTGATGCAAAAGTACCCGTAGCAATTGCCTTATTAAAGTTGCAGTTATTAGCTAAAATAGAATCCATTAAAGAGGTAAGAGTAAAGTTTTAAATAAACTTTGAATTAAAACCATTCTTATTATGTATGTTATTATTCTTCTTCTATTTTAGTCACCCTATAAATTCATATTTTACTTGGATGAAAATATTGCTGCTAATTGGGATTTATATATGATTACTATATTAACTTTACTTTTGGGTTTCATAACCTACACTAGACGTACATTAGAAAATCAACTACAGAATCTAAATCAACAAATAGCTGAAGAAAATAATGAAGCTGAACAACAAAATAATGGCAATGAAGCTGCAGCAGCAAGTTTAGCTAATGAAACTGAAACAAATAATACACCATCATCAACATCTACAGAAATATCTAGCACTGTTTCTGCTCATACAAAAAGCGACACTATACAAGACTCTAAAAATGAAACAGCAAAAACATCTGCAGCTGCATTAAAAACCACAACCACCACACCATCGTCATCTACATCACAATCTTCGTCATCTAACGCAACAGTAATACCTTCAGCTGCTTCAAATTCAATTGCTGATCCCACTGAGTAGTAAACTAACATATTTTAAATTTAATTCTTTTTATAAATTTACTGTATATTAAATAAAATTTCACATATATTAAAATTTATATTATAACAATTTATTAAAATGTTCTGTTTAAATCTTTAAAGTTTAAAAAGAAACTTACATTTCTTTAATTCTTTTCATTATAAGCCCTAAACTCCTAATCCTGTTCCAAGAATTTCTTTTCATTTTAAATTTAGATTTTTTTTTGTATGTTGTCTGTACATATTATATATCTATACTATTATCTTTTTTCTTTCTTTAATTTTCTTTTTTAATCTTAAATACAAATATTATGCATATTGATACTTTTGTATATTAATTTTAACCATTATACGAGTATAAGTAATGAAAATCTAAATTAAATATTATTTTTTAAATAAAACCTAAGATTTATGGAGACATAAATGTAATTATAATCTGTTTATATGATTATTATTTTTTGGTGTTGAATTTTTTTCAAGGAACTATTTTCTTCATGGATTGTTTTCTCTTCTCTGTGAAAATTTGAAGAAATCTTAGTCTGTTTGTGAGCTAATTGAAAAAAAAATTTCCACAAAAAGAAAATTTTGTAAAAATTCCCTAGAAAGAATGTAAAAAAAAATTTAGTAAAAAATAATTTTCTTTAAGAAAAATTTGTTCATGAAAAAAAAAAAATAGAAAATAGGAAAAATTTTCTGTGAAAATAGAATTTGGTGAATATTTTCTAGATAATAAGACTTTTTAAAGATTTTTTTTTTTTAAACAAAATATGAATAATTTTAGAAAAAGTATTTTAAAAATTTTCTATAAAAAGAAAGGTTTCTGTTGTAGAAAATTTTGTGAAATTTTTTTTCTTTTGAGAAAATAAAATTTTGTTATCAATTTCTACAATCATTTCCAATAACAAGAAAATTTTGTGAAATTTTTCTATAATGAGACAATTTTTTTTTATAGTAAGAAAGTTTTGTAGAGTAAGAAAATTTGGTAAAATTTTATCTTGTATAGAATTTTGTAAAAAGTTGCAATAGTGAGTTAATTTATTGAAAATTTTGTACAATTTTGAAGATTTTATCAAAAATTTTCTATAGTAAGAAAATGTTGAAATAATTTTCAAATTTGAATTTCATTTTTTTAAGTCTTAAAAAGAAAAGTTTGCCCTAGGAGGAAATAATTATTTATAAAATTAGTAGTCTCTGAGAGTACTATTAAATGTATAAATTTAGGTTTTTCAAAATAAATAACATTTTTAATCTGAAGAAATTATAACACAAAAGGCTAAAATGTTCAAATTAATAAGGGTAAATTAAACATCAAATAATAATTTATTATCATCCAGTTCAAAAAAATATATATATATTTCTACTAGCCCTTAATATATTCCGATTTTAAGCGAACAATTATGACTTCGAAACGTTTTAATCAACAGCAAACTCAGTGCAAAACAGGAAAATTACCTGCAAAATTAAAGCGTTTGCAAAAAGTTTTTCAAGAAAAGAATGATTTACCAGTGTTCCTTAAAGGTGGTAGTAGCGATAAAATTTTGTATTATACGACTTTGGGTTTATCTGGTTTCGGTTTATTATCGAATTTGATATTTTTCGCTGGTTATTTAATAGATTAAAAAGAAAAATTTATTTTGTAATAAAATTTTATTATTAAAATTTGTTATTAAATCATATGTCATTAAAAAAAAAAAAAAAAAACAAAATTATAAAATTTAATATTTTAACTACAAACCTAAATGCTAACGTATTGTGGTCGTTGCTTAATTACCACCATTTTCCTCATCCATTTTATCAATAACAAATTTCAGACAATCTTTTGTTGAAACTCTTTCCAAATTACACATTTTGGTCAAGTCCATGGTAGAAATTTGTTCTATCATTTCCTTAATGCGCTCTTGTTTTATTATGGCTTTCACCGATTGTCTATATGATGTTGTATGAGTTGTGGTATATTTTTTCTCTTTGGAATCATTTTCGATATGTTTACCTTTCGCTCGATAATGTTGTTCAATGATACGTCGTATTTTTAATTTCGTTGCTCGTGTTTTACGATTGACTTGTCCCAAGGCTAAGTTTCGTAATTCTTGGAAATTAATTTCTTTATTTACTTGTGACGAATCATTAGTTTCATCAGAATGTGTTATGGGTAAATCTTCATAGGATTCTACAGTCGATACAATGGCATCATCCTCCAAACTAATGCCCTGACTTAAAAGGTTGGCTAAATTTGTTGGGGTGTCGTTTTGTGTTTTAGGATCTTCATTTAGGTTAGTTGTCAGTTCTTCGTTACCTTCTTCTTTAGAAGTTTTCGGGTCATCTAATATTTCTTGTGCCGAATTTTCATCTTCCAAATTTTCTTTTATTTCTATAACTTCTTCTTCTACTTCTTTGTGTGTATCTTGTTTTGTCTTCTTTTTCTTAGACTTTTTAGGTTTCTCCTCAGTTACTTCTTGAGATGTTTTGGTTTCTTCTGGTGCTATCTCGTCATTGACTTTGTTTTCTTTAGAGCGTTTCTTTTTCTTAGCGGATTTTTCAATTATTTCCATTGGTTTTTCCAAATCATCTTGTCTAGTATCTGTACTATCTGTGGTATCTTTAGAATGTTTCTTTTTCTTAGTTGGTTTTTCATTATCTTCATTTGTTTTTTCCGGTTCTTCTTGTTTGCCATCTGTATTATCTAAATTATCTTGAGAACGTTTCTTTTTCTTTTCAGATTTTTCCTGATCATTGGAAAGTTTGATTTTTCTTTTGAGAATAGCCAAACAAGGTTTGGTTTTAATTTTAACTGGTATCATTGAATTGTATTGTATGCCTATACTATTAAAACAATCTATAAACTCTAAGGTATCATAATCCTCTTGTAATGATGACCACAATTGGGTATTAAATTTACTTTTAGCTTCCATTAGTAAATGGGTGTATTGTTGAGTTTCTTCTTTGGTATAATTCATACGTTCATTTTTACAATATCTGTAAGAGAATGTTGATTAACACGAATTCATTTCCCAAAATGTTTAATGTTTAGAATAAAATCTACCTCCAATCATCTCTGATTTGTAAAAATCTGCTTACTCCACTTTGTGCTGCCAAATTTGAAATATGCACCGAAACATTTGCCGTTTGAGCCTCCAAATAGTGTAGATTTCTTAAGGCTACACCTCCAGGATAATTTGTACCCGAGACAATAAGTAAAAAGAATGTTAACAGAACATTGGCCAGTAAATGACCACCAGCGCATAATGATAAAAATCCATGCCAAACGGATTTTGAACTATTTTGCCAACTGAAAATTATTGGTTAATAATTAATATTATTTTAAATTAAGTAAAACAAAAACATAATGAAATATACTTACAATCTTTGACAGGCTGCAGCGGCAGCTAAATTCAATACCGGAAATACATAAATAATAAAACGTAATTCCTTATGTGGCAATATAGAATAGATTAAGACAAAACCTAAAGCTGCTAGAACTAAAGGACGTATGCGTCTCTCTAAAACAAGACCTAAAGGAACAAATAATAAAGAAGCACCCATGGCACGTGGTAAAGCAGAATAGAAATACCATAAAAATGGAGAAGTCTTTTGTGGAAAATTAATTAACAAAAAATAGTTAAGGAAACCAAAAAGTTAATTGTAGTAAAATATAAAAAAAATAAATAAGTTATTTAATTTGTGTTTAGCAATTGTCTATAAGTAAAATAATTAAAAGGATACACCCCAATCAGAGCTTTTATTTAAGACAGTATTATACCATAATACTTCACCCTCCGGCCATAAAAGTCTTTTCCAAAAGAATGAATCCACTAAAATGGTGGTAGCTAAAATTACTAAACCAGCTGGTAGAGCAATTTTTAAAATTCTAAAATAAATTTAAATAAATTTTAAAACAATCACTTTAAAATATGTTACATACCAACCTGTCTATAGTTATTCTATGTAAAAATAAATCAAATATTAATAGTAAACCCAAAAATATTACCAATTCCGAACGGAAAACTAATATAGCTATGCCCGAGCATATAATAAAAGATTTTAATTGACCATTTAACCAATAAGCCAACGCATAGAGAACTAAAAATTTATTATTTTTTGTTAATAATTTCGATAATTTTTAATTTCCATAGGTAAATATTACTTACCTAGCGGTAAAGCCATTATATTGGGTAAAGTTCTACTCATGTAGAATATAAAATGAAATTGTGTTAAGGTAATAATGCTAAACCAAAGGCTAACATTTGACC
This sequence comes from Chrysomya rufifacies, assembly GCA_014858695.1. Taxonomy (NCBI): domain Eukaryota; kingdom Metazoa; phylum Arthropoda; class Insecta; order Diptera; family Calliphoridae; genus Chrysomya; species Chrysomya rufifacies. Next base: position 5,865 of record JACGTJ010018276.1, on the reverse strand, counting down.
CATATAATTTGGTTATCACACGTTTAAGTTTGGTCCAGGCTACTGTTACAACAGCAGCTAATATTAGGCGTACTATAATACATATATATTTTAATAAGATATGGAATATAAAATAAATTTAAAATCTTAATAATGTATTTTTGTAAATTCATCATATATAATGGCAAATTTTCTTAAGAAAATTTTTAGTGTATTTCTTAAGAGTTTATTTTTGTAAATTGTTAGTTCGTCAATTAGAGTAATTGGAATGATTTCAGGTTTGTTAATTACATATCATGAATTTATGTAGTTCTAACTAGTTGTGAAACCCTAGTCCTAATCAATTACTTTTTAAATAATTATTAAGCAAATTAAATAAAATAAAAGGAAGGGTTTGAAAGGCAACACATTTTCATCTCCCCAAATTAGTATGTTTGGTGAGAAGATAATGGAAATACTGTGGTTTTCCAGTTTAACGTATAGTTAGTTAAAAAAATCGCAATATAACGTACAATTAATAAGTAATGGGTTAAAAAATGAAGCACAAAATTTGTGTTTTAAGGCTCTGATTTAAGAAATTTTTGATTTTACGAATTATAAATTTGGTAAAACTGTACGCTTGTGTAACAGGTATTAATAACCATTGAACAAATTATGTTCCTTCGAGTGATTTTGGAACTAGTTATGGAAATTTCGTAGCTTTTTTTTATAAGGTAAACTTTTCGAACAAAAGTAATAGTTCGAAATTAAGTTCGTCAATCTTACGTTATAGCAAGTTTTATCAAAATGTTATTTGTATTGAAGGTATTTCCCATATACATGTATTTTTTTGGATTCCGACATGAACTAAAATGAAATACATGAATTTTGATTGAAAATGTTTAAATTTTCATTTATAAACATTCACTGGAGATTGCTATTGAACTAATCTATGTTGCAAATACTTGATTTTAAATTTTAGTCTTAAAATATATAATTATCATAAAGCAATCTTTTATAATTTTAATTTTTGCTTAAATTTTCATTATATGATGTATTCAAAACTATTAAATTAAAAATATACTTATACATATATATGTATATATAAAAATATAAAATTCCATATTTTTGTTTACCTACATATTGGGCCCAAAATTTGCTAATATCCAATGTTTCAAATAATAAAACGAATGGTGATGATAATATCGATATAAATAGAGGACCTAAAAATGTCCGTGGTACCACACCAGGAAACTCATGATGATCGTACTTTATTTTCATAATAATATAAAGAAAATAATAAAAAATATTAAATTTGATAGTTAAAAAGAGAAGAAATAATGAAATTTCTTAACTTACTTGTGTAAAATTATGGCGTAAAAATAAAATATCATGTATGGCCTGTAAATTAAAACTTTCTTCCACTTTGGTAAATGGAGTATACAGCAAATGGCCAGCTGCCGTTAAAAATAGTAACAAATCCATTTTCTATGGACATTTACTATTGACATATAATTTTTTATTGTAAATTAACTTTTATTTTTATTAAAATTTTTAGTTAAAAATTACATAATTTATTTCCACACGGCGGAATAATATAGTAGAAATAAATCTCCGTGCTTTGTACTAGGTACAATGATGATGTTTTATATTAAAATTTTGTGAAAGCAAGCAAAAAAAATTAAGTATTATTTGTCCAATAATACACTTCCACTCTTCTTAGCCAAAAATAAGTGACGTCGATGTACGATGCTGTATATGAATTGTGGGACAAAAAAAAAAACAATTTTTAAAATGTGAGAAAAAAAAATTAATAGAATTTAGAATGTGTCATAAACATTTAGTGGACTTTTACGCCGCCAACACTATGCGGGTGACCTGTTGTTTGTGTATGACAAAGGAGCAATGAAATCTACAAAACAACCCGGCAAATGATAAACACTTTACTAATGTTAATGTGTTGTTGTAAGTAAATTCACACACTTGTTTGTTGTATTTTTCTTTTTATTAATTAATAAGTGTTTTTTAATAATTGTGTCTTTTTTGTATAATTTCTTTAGTTTTAACAAAGATTTTTTAATGATATTAGTCTCTTTTGTTTTTATCTAAATTTAGATTAGTTGCTTTTGTGGCGTGAGTAAAACATCATAACAAAAACAACAAGTCCTAAAAAGTAAATGCCAACAAAAAGAAAACATATGTGTACGGCACGGATGGCAAACGTAGCACATTTGTACTTTTTTTCTTTGGCACAATTTAAGTTTAGTTCTAGGCACTTTCTAATTCACCTCTAGTTTAAATCTACTTCAGTTCTAGTTTAGTTTTAACTTAGATCTACTTTAGTTTTGTTTTAATTTGAGCTCAGTGCCTGTACAATTTCTATACAAAATTTACATTTTATTCTTGTGTGTGGTACAAAATAAAACAGATCATTTGCCATCCCTGTTGTGAGAATATAACTATAAGTACTGCTACTTACTACTAGGTGTTTATAGGGATTTGGTAGTACTCTTTAGTAATACCAAGTTTTTTGAAAAAGGTTTAACGGAATATGTTGATTTGAAAAGGAAATGTAAGGAATTCAGGTTATTTTTTAAGTAAAATATATGAAATAGAAAAATTTACTTTAAATCCATTAATAAGCAAGTAATAGATTTTAAAATAAGATTAATAAATTTACAGAATTAATGAATACATTATGTAAAACCATTATTTCTTTTTAATATCTGTTTTTTTTTATTTGTATAAAATCAGCTGCATGAAATTTACTTTAAATTATTAAGCATTATTAATTAATTAAATTTCCTTTAATACATTTTATTTAACTTAATATAATTTCAACTTTATGCCACATTAAACATCAATATCACAGTAAAGTTTAAAATCTTATTTAGATATTCTGAAGTCACTTTTAATAAAAATGAACACATGTCGCTAAAACTTATTATTTCTCATAGACTGTGAAATATTTAAAGGAAATTATTGCAAAGTGTGTAAAGAAATATTTTTGCTAAGTTGACATAAAAGACAAATAAAAACTATAAAAGGAAAACCACACAATGTCTGCCAGTACAAAACGTAAATATGTAAAACTATTAAAATATTTTTTTTTTTTTGTTTATCAAAGTGCCATAATACACCGTAAGTTAAAAATAAATTAAAAAATATGTATATAAACGCCCAACAGTCGCATTATAGTTGGGCGTTACACTTGGATTACCACAGCCAAATTACTTATAATAATTCAAAAATCATAGAAGATGCAAAACTAAATGAGCTCAACAAAAAAATGTTGTAGTATAAGAAAGAAGGCCCTTTTTTGTGATGATATCTTGATTTTGGCAACAAGACAATAAATTACAACAAAAAAATATTTGGGAAGAAAAATAAAATTATTTAAAGATTTAACGACGAAATAATTTTTATAATTATTAAAAAAAAAAAAAACATTTCAAAAATTTTAAAGTTTTATATAATTATGTGCATTTATATTTAACAAAATTTTAAAATTTACTTTATACTTATATTTTTTATAAATTTATTTTTTAATTTGTGGAATTTGTATAGAATTATTCCCGTCTTTTTATAGACATTTTTTTCCTGTTTATAGAAAATTTTCACAAAATTTTCTGTTTTTAGAAAATTTTCACAAAATTTTCTGTTTATAGAAACTTTTCACAAAATTTCTTTTTATAGAAACTTTTCACCAAATTTTCTTTTTATAGAAACATTTCACAAAATTTTTTTTTTCATAGAAAGATTTTACAAATTTTTCTTTTTGGAGTAACTTTTCACAAAATTTTCTTTTTGGAGTAACTTTTCACAAAATTTTCTTTTTAGAGAAACTTTTCACAAAATTTTCTTTTTATAGAAAC
>JACGTJ010018213.1:11333-28889 GCA_014858695.1 Chrysomya rufifacies | reverse complement strand
GTTCAGTTCTATTTCAGTTCTAGTTCAGCTCTAGTACAGTTATAGTTCAGTTTTGTTTCAGTTTACTTTAGTACTATTAAAGTTAAGATTTTATAAATTAAATACATTTTGCAATTAAAACAAATATATTTTATTTACTTTTTAAACAATTAACATAACAAAAAAGTATAATATCGTTAGTTGTTTAACGTGTTCGTTGAACTCAAATGTAAATCGAAATTTAAGCATCTTCGCTAGCATATAAAATATGCTTGAAACTGAATGGTTGGAAAGCGTAACCAAGACCTTCATAAAATTTGCTCATGAATTCGACCCTAAGAAGAATAACATAAATATGAATGCAAAAATTCTAATAATAGACAATTTGTGTATTAACTTCTTACCAGTGCAAACGCAAAGTATGCAAGAAAGCTGAAAGACCTTCAATCAAAACCAATATACCAATAGTCAACACAGCCCAGAAAGCAAATATGAAGAACAGCATAATGGAACCCACGTACTCGGGACCAATAAAACCCATATGCATGACCATGTTCCATAAGACTTCAGATAATTCTGAAAGAAATCAATTTAAGTTTTATTAAGAATATTATTTCTTCTTTTTAGCCAAATTTAATTACTTACGAGCATGAGCCAATGACAATGCCCACAAACGCAAATAAGAGGCTGTATGTGAAATAGTACTCAACACGTATTCAATAGTATGAATAGCCTGTTGTATAAATATTTCACCCATAGGTTCGTTTTCAGGATCATGACCCCCATGGCCACCAGCAGCTTCATTTGATGTTGAAGGTTTACCATGTAAATCTCCATTCATCTCAATATCACCATTGGCATGGACAGGTGATGATTTACCACCCTTCCGTTTGCACATATAGTAAAATGGTTTACCCAATAACATCCATGGTATACAAATAACCGCAACAATAACAAATACAGTTTGCAAGGTATCTTGTCCATCAAACATAAATTCCTTACAACCATCCAAAGGGTCCTGACTCTTAAACAACATCATATTAATGAAGAGAATTAAAATGGATGGAGCACAACCAGGTGATAAAGCCTGTTCGTCAGTTTTTGCAGAGTATTTGACAAATTTAAAGAACATCATGAAGACCATGTAACCGAAGAGTAAAGTAAGGAAAACAATTTGTGGTATAAAGTCCATAATAATATTAACAGTTTTCTTAAAGTAGGAATAATTGATTAGCGACATGCAAACACCAAATATCATATGAATAACACCAAAAATTATGGACAATTTCATTTTGTAGGTATTCAAGAAGATAATTTTATTGTCAGCCAATTGCCATATAGGATCCAAGCCCATAGGGTAAACACCCTCCACATGATATTCTGGATTCATTTGTAGGAAGTTGTTAGTTAGCACAGTACTAGTATTATAACGTACCATCCAACTGGAGCCAAATATATTCATGGATTTAGAAAATACATCATTGTAAATGAAACCAGTGTACATGGAGAACAGACCCATCAACAAAATAATGTAGCGACCACCAAAGAAAATATTAAAGATTTCTCCCTTTATTTTACGCAAAGTATTCTCCTTTAAAACCATGTATAAGGCAAACAAAAACAAAATAAAACCATGACCAAGATCACCAAACATCACAGCAAATAAGAAGGGGAACGTAATGCAAGTGTATAATGCTGGATTAACTTCTCTATACGAAGCCACACCATATGAATCTATAAGGTTTTGAAATCCATTGGTAAACTTATTTGTCCGAGTAAAAGTTGGAGGCTGTTCGTTCGACTCTATAACATTCAAAAATGAGGGTATAGTACTTTCCACCGATTTGGAACCCAAAGCTAAAGCATTTTGTACTATGGGCAAATCTTTGGTGGGCACCCAACCTTCACCAATCAAACATTTGTTACTAACATCCATATTGAACATATTGAGTGTATGATAAATGGCTTTCATTTTCTTAATCATAACACTCCAATTGGGTACATTACGGGCTGCAGCCACTAATACACGATTACGATGATCGGCCGTACTGTTTAAAACCAACTTTAAATCCTCCAATCTTGTAGAAACATCTTTAATCATGGCCTCTCGTTCATCATGAGCACTAGGGCAGGGATAGACGGCAGCATGAAAAGCTTGACAAATTTTCTTAATTCTTTGCTTTAGTTGGTCTCCCTGGAAGAAAGCCACAAATACGGTCTTCAAAACGGGATGTCCCGTTTCTGGATCTTTAACCATGCCACTTAAATCGCTGCGCTTAATGAAAATGTTACCACGACCAATACGCCATAACATACGTTCAAAAGCAAAGAATTTCTCTAGCTTGATGACACCAGCGACAAAAGCCAATTGACCTCTAGCTTGATTTTCCAAAGGATCAATATAACGACTACTATCCAAATTCAATTGTTCTTCATCGGAAAAGAAACCGGCAGTGTGTACAAGAACTTCTTTTAATTCTGTCATATCCACAAAATTTGTATCTAAATTTACGGCATTTTGACTGAGTTCTCTTAACTCGGTTTCAATTGATTCCAATTTAGCTTCTAAATCTATAATTTCACGAGGATTTGGTGCACTGGGTTCATTGTCTTCGTCTAGTTGTGGCAATGCAATATCATCTTTACGCAATTCATTTTCAATATAACGTATTCTACGTTCCAATTCGTCGCAGCGTCGTACCTCGGTAACGAATTTACGTTGGAAAGCATTTACTTCGTTATTAAGCTGGAAGGTGTTTGAAAAAGTTATTTGTTATTATAAAAATACGATTTTTTTAGTTTTGTGTATAAAATGTTTAAAACTTACATCACGAAATTGTACACATCCTCTTTCACCTAATTCGGCTACAGATGTATACGCAGCTTCTGGTTGTATAAACATTTGGCACAGGGCCATTTCTTCACTCCGAAACATGTCACCCATGTTGATGGTGTTTATTATTTAAACTAAAAAAAGGAAGATATTTTTAAAATTATTAAGTTTTTTAAAACATAATTAAATAATTTTTACATGACAACGCAATTCAATTCCACGATTCTATGAAAGGGAAATCTTTGAACTTTTATTAAACACAATAAGAAAACCGTACTAAATTTGTTTATATGACCCGTTTTTAATCCAATCTTTTAGAAAGGCCCGACTATATGATACCCTTCATAATGATAGAACATTAATATGAAGGCTATGGGAATTATTGCACCGATTTAGGTAAAGTTTTGAGTTAAGTTAATGTTATGTTTTAAATTTGAATTTCCGGAGGACATTTGATTGGTCAACTAATGTAGCTTCTGGATATTCAAAAATACACTCTAGCTTTATTATATATTTCTAGAAAACATTAATATGCATCCTCTTTGCGATTATATTGTTTAAAACTTCTGAGTGCTCAATTTCCACGAAACACTCACACACATTATTACACATTCGAGCAGGACATTTGTATGGGGATTAAGTGAAATAGTAAATCTATTTCAATATACTTTAAAGTTGCGAACTGTGAATATGCAACCGTTCAGACAGACGTACAGATAATTTTTGCCAATTTGCGAAAATGGTCCGAAGGGGAAGTGCTTAGAAATTAGTTTTAGTTTAAAATTAATGTATTTTTCGGGACTTCAAAAATGTCAAGATCTAGTCCGAAAAGTAACTAAGATAAGTAGTTTTTTTTTTTGCTTGTTAGTGCAATTGGTTCAAATTATATTGATGTCCATTATGTAGTTCCTAAGGACATAGGACCGACAAAGTATTTAAATATTATAAGCCACAATGATTTTGTTTTTTTTTTTTTTTTTAATATGAAAAGAGTTTTTTTTTAAAGACCCTAATCAGGATATTGAAAATGTGTGTGTTAAAAAAAATTGTTTGTAACCACTAATGTTTGATTAAAAATGTAATGTATATGGGTAAACACAAAAAAGATACATATTTTTCTCTTGGAGGACGATTATAACAATTGATCATTTTTAAAACAAAAATTATGAAATCAATTTACTAGAGGTATAGTTAGGAGTATTCAAAATCTTAGATTTAATTCTAATTAAAATATATCAAAACAATATTTTAGTTTATTAACAAAGAACTTTTTTTCATTAATTAACTTATAATTTTAAAGTTAATGAAAAAAAAAATTGAACTAAATCAAGTATTTTTTAATTATATGTACAATTTCATAAAGATTAAAAATATAATCGGCGCTTAATTTGGAGTGGAATTTATTTATTCCATTTATCTTACATACTTAAATTTTTTACTAATTTATCACGTATACGCGAGATATTCAAAATTCTTATCGAAAAAAAGCATTAAATAGTTATTATGAGCAATATAACAATAAAATAAATAATTAGGATGATTAAGAACAGATCTGTCTATCATTGATTGAAAAAAGTATATATTAAAAAACAAATTTGCTTATATATGTATATTGTTGTGACAACCATAATCGATATTTATCATATTATGGTTATAAATATGCTTGTTGGACAATAATATTGTTAGACTGTTTATACACATAAAATTGGTGTCTAATAGTACACCATTTTTTCCCCTTTTTTCACATAATAATTTCAAGATGCCAATAGATGATTATAATATGTTTATAGCCAAAATTTTGTTTTAAATTACTACAATTTTCATAAGGATACAACCATATAATAGTTGTATTATCTTATTTTGAAAAATTTCAATATCTACTATACTTTGGAAAAAAGTTGTCACTAGTAAACATATTTATTGTAGAACAACATTTTAACTGCGAGTTTGCAACAACAATAACATGATTAACAAAATTTTACTTAGTTTCGCAATAATTTTATCAAAACAAAGATTAATTAGCAATAAACATATTTGTGGTAACTATATATAATATTAATATTGTTGCAGTATCAATAGTGTTAAATATTTTCTCTTTGCGTGTATGTTAGGCCAAAATATTGTAAATAAAGTTAATATTTTAAATTTTCAAATATTTACAAAAACCTTAGAAGAAATCTTCTTTGAATCCATAAATTTATTTTATGTTTTTAAGCAAGTCTTTGAATATTTTTATATCTAATACCATATATGTTATATTTGGCTACAATTATTATACATATGTTTTAATAACTGTAGTAATATAAGAAAATTGCAATAAATTCTTAAATAAATAAAACTAAATCAAGTAAATATAATTTAAATTTTAATGATATTATCAACAAACTTGTTTTTGTTTTCTTTCTTTTTGTTATTATTTCAATAAATAAGAAACACTTCAGTTGTACAATCATATAAAAATAATATGTTTATTGATTATTTTATAATGACCATCAAGTACTTTTTTCTTATAAAATAAATATTTAATATTTATTACTGTTTTTTTTTTCTCAAATAAATTCTTTACAATTGTATTTGTTTGGAAAAAAGAAAATATAATCATACAATTTGATGAATAGTAAAACAGATAAGATATGAAAGAATACTTGACAAGTGGTGTTTTAAAGTGTTTACGTTTAAAATGTATTTAGGCGACTATATATTTTTTCTTTATAAATGAGCTACAATTTATATGAAAGGTAGTTAAATGTTGTTATAAATTTAAAACAAAATTACCATTTGTTAAGGCAGAATAAAAAGTGTTTGTGCAAACAGAATTTCAAGAAAAAAACTTCCGGACATTCATCTTAAAATAAACCATTCTACTCAGTATTACATCCTGAGTTGATTTAATAATGTCCGACTCTTGATATTAATGAAATATTCGAACTAAAAAAAAAAAATAATAAATTTTAAACACATGGTTCTTGTAGGAAATACAAAATGCTATTGAAGTTATTTAGAATTGATCCATTATTTAAACTAGCCCTATATAAGTGTTCATCTAATGCTAGAAATATCTTCAATTCATACAATGTAATGGATTCATTGATAATTCTTTATTTAACAAATGAAACATTTTATTAATATAATGCAACATTTAATCAATAGCATGAGTTTCCCTTTAAAACTGCTTCTCTGAAACTTTTCAGTGTCCGCGTTATTCATGGTCAATAGCGTTTAAACCATAAAGATAATAGAATTGTAGTAGAATTCAGAAATGTTAAAATATTTAAAATTGATTGTCCACCCAGATCATTTAATCGCGATTCAAAAGCCTATATAATCCTCTATTCATGTTTATTACTACTTCTTTTGGGCGAAGGTCCCACTGTGTGCTTTCAGATTTTTGCTCTTAGTATATCTTTTAGGAAATTCTTTGTTTTTTATATCCACCATCAAAAGATTAAGATTCTAAGTCGATCTAACGATGTCCGTCCGTCTGTCTGTTGAAAGCAAGATAGAGATCGCACGTGATGAGCGAGGAAGATGAAATTTGGCACAAAAAATTCCTTTCTCTTTGTTTCGTATTGGCAGAATGGGATTATAAATAAGAAAGTTATAGTACAAAAACCCATGAAAATCTGTAATCTTGGAACATTTTTGAACATAATATATCATAAATATGAAACGGATGAACGTACAAAGATGAAATTTAAGGTAAAACATAATATAATAACCGGAAGCTAAGATGCGAAAAATAGGCGTGACCAGCCCATTTTTCCCCTTTCATAAAAATATGCCTTTATAAGCATATTTTGCTTTAAATATGAAAGGAAAGAACGTACAAAGATGAAATTTTACACTGACTATTAGATAGTAGGAAGGATTTTGAAAATACACGCGTGCTCCGCTCAACTTAGAAAATTCGTGATTTTTGTGTAATTTTATATATATGCCATTAGATTGTAATGTTAGACGCAATAAATGTATGATTGTCCTCCTCCCATATTAGGTCAGATTAAAATATATGGAATTTGTCACCCGCCCGTGATTTTAATGTATTTTGTCACAAATATGAAATGAATGTATGTAAACGATGAAATTTTCAATGCATCGAAAAGTAGTAGAAAGAAACTTGGACAAATAATATATTAAATATATTGCAATATATTTTGATGGTGGGTATTAAAGATTCGTCTAAGCCGAATATAACATTCTTACTTGTGCTTATTTAAATAATACTAGCACTTCATAGGGGTTTTTTGAGATCGTTGTTTGCTTACTATTTCTCTTCACTTCAGTATCAATTATTTTCCATTCAATACAAAATAATTTCTCTCTTCATTACCTACAGTATTTTCTGTTATCTAAAGCTTTTTGTTTGTTTTTTTTAATAAAAAGAATTCTTTAGTAAATACAAAATAAATTTCATAAGATTCAAAATAATTTATAATATCTTTCTGATACTTTTATACCTACTTCTGTTTAAGTAAGAAATCTTATAAGAGTGTTTTAATATACAATTAATTGTATAGAAATTCCTATAATTTGACAATTTAAATAAATTTATTTTAAATAAAAACTCTTAAATGGTATTAAAGATAATGATAAATTGTGGGAAAAAAATTTATATTATGAACATAATAAAAAAATTAATATTTAATATTCCGAAAACTTTTATTATCAATAAATTTCAACACCTTGACAAATTGTTAGACAAACAATTCTAATCAATCATATGAGTATTTTTTTTTTATTTTGTTTTGTATCATTAATGATAATAATTATCATATTAACTAATTATAAATTATTTATTTTTGTACTCTTAATTGCTGTTCAAAATAGTTTTGTAGATAAATTATTAATGAAAATACATATATATATAGTTTTTTGTTTTATTCTCTTAACTGTCACTCTCACATGATCAATCACGTGCTTTACGTCATTTAATATTTTGACTTTTGATATACAATCTAAATAATCAATTATGATAAATATTATCGTTATCTTGTTGTTATTTCGTTTATGCTTATTACTGCCAAACCCTATAATTTACTAATCATTAGATAGATAAGGATTAATAAAATCTTACATTGTTGTTGTTGTTGTTTTAATACCCTACACCAAAACAGTTGAATAAGGCACAGAAAAAAGAATAAGACAACAAACATTAGGTATACCGTTCGACTCAGAATCACTTCCTGAGTTGAATTAACGATGTTTGTCCGTCGGTCTCGCTGAACAACTGACTGTCTGTACATCTTGCTGAATGGATGTCTGATGTCTGTCTGCCTGTCTGTCTGTCTATCTGTCTGTCTGCCTCTCTGTCTGCCTGTCTGTCTGTCTGTCTGTCTGTCTGTCTGTCTGTCTGTCTGTTTGTCTGTCGGTCTGTCAATGTAAACCACTTAAACAAAGAACATTTTTGAAATTTCGCAAGGAGTTTTATTATGGCATATCATCGATTGCCATTGAAAATGGCTAGAATTAGTCCAGTGTTTCATGCAAACCCATAAAAATGTTCCCTCAAAGGCGTAAATTTTACTAAAATATCTATTTAACTTGATGAAATTTAGAACATATAAATCTCTTTAACATATTTGACAAATTCCATTCCTTATTTCCAATAGCTCTCATACAAATGCTTTACGAAATAGAGGTAAAATCGCTCTTAAAATCGACCGTACATAATAGTTTGATATAAAACTGAAGCCTGTTTAAATTGATTCTGATAGATCCATTAATTCACCTAGCCGACATATAAATATTCAAAAAAATAAAGCACATAACTCTCTAAAATTTTATTTTAACTTTTATATGATTTAAGGGATCTAAGTATCAAGCTTCATTCTAATAGGCCAAATATTTCACCTAGCCCTTTAGAAAGTAAAATTTGTTGCACTGATTTGTGATTTGACTAAGATTTCTTGGATTCTATAGATATTTAAGAGAAATTTAGAATAAATAAATAATTCGATATAAAACTGAAGACGTTTGAAATTAGTTAATTCACCTAGCCGACTGAGATCTCATAAAATTGATAATGCATAACTTTTGTATAGGATTTAACTTATGTAGTAAGTTTCATTCCAAATATTGCACCTCTCCCTCTCTTAGAATGAGAGCATAACCTCAAAAAATCTTTAGATATATAGTAAGATAGACAAATTTGATGAATTGGTAAAATTTTACTCAAATTACTTTGATGCAAATAGACAACCTATAAAAAGTGATCGTACTTTTCCTATCTTATAATGGTGTAGGGTTTCAATATATAAACATGCTTAACGGACTAAAGCTTTCATACTTATTATCAATAAAATTGCTAATTTTATTGTTATTAAAATAGTGGTAAATAATTTAACAAATTTTATTTACATTAAGTATGAGATTTTTATGAGTTTAGAAAAGTAAAAAAAAACCCGGAGGTGTTTGTTTAGTAAATTATTTGTTAAGGTAATAAATTATAGACAATGTTATTTTTATTTTGTTTAACTCGTGAAAGTTGTAAATTTTTGTTTAATAAATATAAACAATTTAAGTGAATAGGTGTGTTTTAATTTAATAGGTAAACATAACCAGTTATTATATGAAGGTCGAGTATTAATTATAAAAAGTGGCACCAATTAAATTAAATTCTTAGACAATGAATATTGTCTAAGAATTATACGTGAAGTTCTGTTTTGTATCTTAATTTCAAATAACTTTTAGTTAAATTAGTACTAAATTAGTACATTTCACATGCTTCATCCTATCAAACTCGTCATATTAAATTGTGTACCATTTTTCCCAGATCAGTTCATACTCACAGTGAAAAGCATATTCAGAGATAATAACATAATGATTGGAATATATGATTGCAGTAACAATTAGTATGCTTATAAACGTCAAATAGTATGATTCAATTTTATCATTATTATTTGGTTATACAAAACTGTAAAATTGTTTCAAAATGTGTTTTTTTTATCAAATCATTATAAAAGCATGTCATAGTATAACTGCATTTTACTATATAATAAATCCTATACAATCATATAACTCTTTCATTCGTTCACAGTATTATCCAATCATAAATGAATGACTCTGCTAATCCTCTCAATTGATAATGATTATCCAATCCAATTTGAATATAATGGAAATTAATTTAGAATACAATATAAATTTTGTGATAATTATATGATTATATAAGATTATAATATGATAAAATGGGATCATAAATTGGTTCCTAGAAGAATGAATTAGATAGAATGGGGTTTTTGAAAATCTAATGGTAATAGTTTTTGAAAATCTAACGGTAAAGGGGTAAAAAAGGATTAAATCGGTAAGCCTAAATTAAGAAACCCAAAACAAACTTTATAGTTTTTGTTATTCTTGTTAAAATTCCGTCCCTTGGCTTGTATTAGTTCGAAAGTTTTTGAAAATTGAAACGTTTAAGGGAAAAATATTACACTTATATTTGATTTTTAATTTTATAAAACAATTATGTCTACAGACTATGTTAAATATGTTCTTTTGTGATCCCTATATTTATTTAGACACAAAAAGTACCAATATTGCCAAGAACGTATAAATGTACTAAAAATGCAAAAAAGGAACCACAAATTTAATATAAGTATAAGGATTACAAGTAAATTTGGCAATTTTTAAATAGGTTGTATTAGTTTGGTACTTTTTGAAAATTTAGACGTTAAAAAGAAAAATATTATAGTTATATTTGATTTTCTCTTTTTCATAAAAAGATTATATCTATTCAATTTAGACTTTTACGATTTCTATACAATTTAGCTATGAAAAGTACCAATATTGCCTAAAAATGTACTAAAAATTCAAAAAAGGAAGGAATCTGATTATTTTCTAGAATTTAACAAGTTTATTACTAATATTTTTAAATATTCAATTCAAAAATATAATTTATTCACAAAATCAAAAAAAATCATTGTATTATATTACTTTGGCAACAAGTATTTTCATTATATTATTTCTAATTATATCTTCAATATAATTTCAAAACAGTTAATTGTTTAAGTGTTTCTTGATTGCCATATTTCTTTCTGATAAGATTGTGTTATAAATTTATCTTTGCCTAAGATCATTGAAATGTGTTAATAACAAGTAAATTCGATAGGTTTAGGTGGAATAGAGAATTGCTGAAAATAATAATTATTTAAAATGTTTCAAATAATTTTATTTAATTTGTTCTTATTATTCTTTTCTAAAGATTTCTTAAATGTAAAGTAATTTTTGGTGGAATCTATTGAATTTAGAACTTATGGCAATTTAAAAAAAAATATCTTATAACAACTAGGTAAGATATTTGGATGGACCCTGAACAGCGCGTTAACAACAAGCTCCCGAAGTGATATTAAGTGAGAGCCCCAGAACAACTTCTGAAGAGATATCCTAAATTAAGTAGGGCAACAAATTTTGTTCCAACTGCATTTTTCTTGTACTGAGATGAGTTTGTAATCATTAACAGTTATGTAGTAAAATTATGTATCTCTATATATAAAATATAATTTAAACTTTAATGTTTTGTAATTTTAAAACAGACTTTAGTAGGGGCATAATTTGTATGGCTAACATAACCTCTCGAAAATCAAGAGAACTCAGTACTTTTTTTAAAATTATGTAATTAAATTTTATCTTTAACTATATAAAATTCCAATCAGCTTTCTTTAGTGTTGCTAATGTTATAGCCACATTTCCCATAACATTCGTTTTAGTACCAATACCAGAATTTGTAATCTACACGGCAATAAATGCAGAGAGAGAGCCACGTTTTTGTACAGGAAAGACTATGCATAGAAATTACTATAAAACATCCATCGACCTTCTTTTTACACTCTAACTTGATTCAAATTTAACTATTGAAATCGAAGACTAGAGCAAAAAAAAACTGATTATCGTCTAATAAAAACTTTTGAAAAAAACATTACTTTTCAAAATTCCTACAATTCTGTATGAAATGTGAATACAAATGATTTCTCCAGGAGAACCTGCTTCGAAAAAGGAAGGGAAAAACTATAATTGGATATAAGGCCGATTTAATAAGGATTTAAAAAGAAAACGACAACTAAATGTCTTTTCCAGGGTTCACACGTATGAAGTGTCAATGGGGGAACTCTATGAATTGGGATACGTATTAATACCAACATACTTGAAATTTAATCTAAGTCAAAACAATGCAGCCTATATTTCCTAACCTAAAGAAATGGCTCGGTGCAAAAGTTTTCATTTTCAAAGAACACTTCACACTTCGTTCAATTTGCGTGTCCCTTGATACCTAAAATTCCTATTGAACCCTAGTTTTTGTGCTAGTTAAATATTTAATTAGATCATCAGACGCATCTATCGTTTCTGAGTGTCTAGAGAGTAAGAATAAGAAACATAAAGTGAGAATCAAGATCAAGTAATCGTATCCAATTAATATGATGAAAAAATATTTTCTGAATGATTTGAAATTCGAACTTTTTTTCTTTTCTAAATGGTTAATACTGATCCTTTTGGACCGATTTCATACAAAAGGGAAAGATTCTTTGATCTTATTAAGATGTTCTGGTTCTAAAGCTTTGTGTTTAAAATACCAGCAATTTTAATATAGACTTGCCACTGAATAGACTGAATATAGACTGTCACTGCACTAGACAATTAGACCCCTTCAGTGGCAAGTCTATATTAAAGTTGCTGGTATTTTAAACACAAAGTTTAGAACCGTAACAGCTTAATAAGATCTAAGAATCTTTCCTATAGGGACATTATGCAGTCATAAAAGTATATCTAAATGTAGAATATGTGGAATATAGAATATAAAATCAACAATTTTAGAAGTTCCCATAAAACTTTGGTGGAGCAATTATATTAATTTCGTTATTTTTCATTTGGTTTTCTCTTTCCTCTTAGTTTAATTTACATTTTTAAATAGTTTCCTTTTTTCTACTACTTGCACTATTTTTACTATTTACAAAGCAAATGATTCGCCTTAAATTTTAATTATTTCGCTTGCACATATTCAAATATAATTAAAATAAATATTTTTAAAATTTCATTTATAATCACTTTTATGTTGTTAAAAATATTTTAATTCAAAATATTCAATTACAATTTTTTTTGGACTAATGAACAAAGTACACAAATACATTAGTGAATAAACAGAAAATTTAATTTCGAATTTATATTTATTTAGTCTTTGTTAAATTGTTTTTGACAAAAATCAACAATAATTCTCTTATTACTGTCAAACCAATGGTCTGTCATAAAGTAGAGTCAACAGCAGAAGCTAGATAGCTAGCTACCTGCTCGAATGTGTTGAAAATTAATTGACACCTTTTTTCTCTCCATGGAATATATTGAACATATTTAATTGAGATATTAACATAATTTTAACATAATGATGTTTATATAGTTGTTATTGTTGTTGCTGCTGCTACTGTTGTGATATATTTTCACTATATAAATTTTATTTTATTTATAGCTGTAAGTCATTATTTCATTATGTTTATTTAAACAGTTTATTTAAATAACAATTTCAATTACCGTTTATAATTAAAACAAATAAACACCACTAACAAATTTTAAAATTTTTCCAACAAAAACCGTACCGTAATTAAAATCTTTATATTTGATGTAAATTTTTTAAAAGATTTTTATTTTTCGATAACGTTATTAAACGGTACAACCTGCTACTTGGCTAACAAACATTTGAACTGTTTTTTCAATTGAAAATTAATAGAAATAAATACCACCAATTGTGTTTTTTGTTTTCTTGTTCTTCTCTTTGAACGTCTCCATTTTTAATGGTTATAATTATTATTGTATTAATCTATATTGTTGTTACCTATAAAAAAATGAAATTATTGTAGAAATTCAACACAACATTTTTGTAACAATTGCAAAAAGAATTTATTATTATCAAATATTTTATACCCTACACCATCATAGGTGGAGAAGGTATAATGCATTTGTGCGGATGTATGCAACATAGAGAAATAACAACCAAACACCAACTTTTAAGTAAGACTACTGGAAGACCTAGACTGGCTTGTAAGTTGATGTTGCAGCAGTATCTAGTCTAAGAGTGAATGTGACTAAAACAAAATCTCTGTATAACTTCCAAAAATTCAGAATTAAAGGAAAACTTGTCGAGGAGGTTGATATATTCTGCTACTTAGAGAGCATTGTAAACAAGATCGGGGAGGATATAGCCAACCTTCTAAATCAGTCATATCGGCAATCCTGATTTTACGGTGTTTCCAGATACCATAAAATCCGCAATGCTTTATGGCTGTGAGAGGTGGAATATACGTACAGAAATCTGTAAAAGGAAGTGAAATGGATTGGGCATACATTGAGAAAGGTTGCCCCTGATATCGCCCGTTCGAATGGGATCCTTAGGGTAGTCAAAGAAGCCTTTCTTCGAAAAATCAAAAATCATATCTCAAAATAGACCGGAATAGCATATATTTGTTAAGGCATATGCTCCTTTAAGAAACGAATTATGTATATACCGTTCGACTTAGAATCACTTTCGCAGTCGATTTAACAATGTCCGTCCGACTCGATGACTATCCATGTAAACCGTTTTGCTCAAAGTACAGGTCGCAATTTTAAAGCCATTATCTTTAAATTTGGCACACATTATAATTTCGACCTAAAGACGAAGTGATTCAACATTTCTTATAGCCCCCATACAAATGAACTCCCGAAATGGGGAATAATAACTATTACTCTCTTAAATATGATTATAATTCATTGAAATTAAGTATAAATAACTCTTTTGCAGATCTAAACTTATGTTCGAAATTTCATAGCCCCTGTAGAAACTTTCATTGTTTTTACAGCGAAAAATAATAAAATATATGGGGAAAGTCTCAATTTTTTAGATATCTTTTTGAAATGTGACATAGATTATTTTTTCTCCCAGGACGAAACCTGATTAAATTATTCATGATGTCCCCAAATTTAGTACAATTTCTATGTAGATCTTAACCTATGTTTCAAATTTCATTAAAATCGCTTCATTACATCCTAACTAGTTTCCACACAAATGCCTTCCGTCAACTCATATATTTAACTGGAATCGTTGAAATATTTCACCTGATGATATTCTGGCCTTTAGTGGTATAGGGTAACAAATAGTCGGACTTTATCGACTAAAGCACTCTTTTTTGTTTTGTTGTTATTTTTTTATCAGAAAAGCAACAACAATAACAACACCTGAAATACAAACAAATTAAATTGTTAATTGTTATCAATGGAAATTTCAATGACCCAGCTATACACACTATTTGTATATTTGAGTATTTGTTACTCATTGGTTTGTTACAAATTTTTCTTTATATTTTTGAAACATTAATATCAATTGTGGGGTTTATCTTGGTTTAGTTGTTGTTGTTGCTTCTTCTTATCGCTTTTTTTATAAACATTTTATTTTTGTGATGATGAAAAGTCTACGATTACTTAAAGATTAACAATAATTTGTCATGTGCTAATTTATGATGGAATTTTCGTTACAGTATACAAAAAATAAAAACAATATAAGTAAGAGATTAATAGTCGATCAAAATCGACTGTATTATATCCTACAGTACAGTGTTTAACGAAATAATTAGTTTCCCTCTTAGAATTTAAACACTTTATTACATTGCTTCAAATATTTCTTCAAGATATATTTGAAATTGTAATCTTACTCTCGTATATAACTGTTGTAGGAGTTTAAGACTGAACTTTTGAACTTTTGTATTTAACTATCAGAAATATCGAACAGATTCAACTTAAATTTTATTTAAAGACTTAAGTCCTCGTTCCTTGAGGAACATTTGTAGGGCTGAAATAGTGGTAATGATCAGTTTTAATACGGTACCAAATTCGTGCTAAATTCATCAAGATAACATCGAAATTATAACCGTATCCACAATTTTAATTATTTTACATTTCTAGGTCCATGTTTAAGAAACTCTTGTAAGGAATCTACGCGAAGTAATGAATCGATTCAATAGCAATTTGATTATTACAAACTTATATGTGCAGAATTTCATTAGATTACATTTTGGGAATTTTCGGTGATGTAATTTTTATGGGGGTATTAAAATAATGGACCGATTATGACCAATTACAATTGGTGCCGTCTTTACACCAAACTAGTAATTTTGACAAATTCCATCATTATCATAATTGCGATCTGTAGTTTGATTATAAGGTTAGATATACGTTGCAATTGATTCTGAGTCAAATGTTTTACTCTAAGGTGGGGTTCGGAAAGTTATTTATCTTTGTCACAAACATCAGCATAAACTTATTATAACCTCTCTAACTACATTGGTGTAGGATACAAAAAGAAATGAAGAAAATTGACATTATCATGATGTTATATCTTTAAACTATTTAGGGTTTTTTGTAGGTAATTTGTTATATTATGGACAATAAACAATTATGATCAAAAATGTAATTTATTATAAAAAATATTTGAACTGGAAAAGGGGACTTTAAATTTTACAAATTTTTTCTAAATTATTTCAATCAAATGACTTTAATGAATGATAATTTCTAGATATTAAGAATTAAAAACATAATCAAATGCACTTGAATCATAAAATTACAAAAAAAAAAAATATATTTTTGTTTTAATTCTCAATTTCTGGCTTCAAAACGAATTTTCGGTTGGGAAATTTTGGTGATCACAGATCTTAACTTTTTGTAAAATTTAACTTTTTTTATAATTTTATGATTTTCATATTAATATACATTTTTGTGGAAAATTCGGCTAATCACAAATTTGATGTTTGTTTTTGTCTAACTCTTCCTTTAACGGAGATAAAGGCACTTTTATGTTTTTCAAAGTTGTAAAGTTGTTGATAATAAAAATGAATTTTGGTTAAATACAGGTATTTTTTGTTTTTGCAATATCTCTATATTTAACAAAGCTAAACACAATTTTAAATTTTGATTAAAAAACTTGGAATATCACAAATTTTAGGCATTATAGTTCTAAGTTATCATTTAACCAATATACAAGAAAATTTGTGTTTTTACAAAAAAAAAAAAAAAAACTTGAACTACATATTCTTCAAGTTTATCTGAGCCTTTTTATGTAAAATCTACATTCATAGCTCCTCTTTTGCAGGTTTACCATGGGCGACTTAAATAGCACGAATCACCCTCCCCCTTTTCCGTTTTAACTAAAACGTAAAGTGATGAACCGATTAGAATGAAACTTTCTAGATCTTTTAAAATGTTTAATACTTATATGCGGCTGATATATTAGACCGATCTTGTGGCTAAATTTAGACATGAAAAGTACCAATATTGCCTAAAAATGTACTAAAAATGCAAAAAGGAAGTAATCAGATTATTTTCTAGAATTTAATCTCTTAAAATGTTTAATACTTATATCTTTTGGCTAAATTAAAAAAAAACAAGTAAGAATATTCCTACTATCCAGCAGTCGATCTAAATTTTCATCTTTGTACGTTCTTCCCTTTCATATTTAAACGAAATATGGCTAAAAAGGCATATTATCATGAGCGGGGGAAAATGGGCGGGTCACGCCCATATTTCGGATCTTAATTTTCCGTTACTATATTATGATTCACCTTAAATTTTATCTATGCACGTTCATCCGTTTCATATTTATGACATATTATGTACTAAAAGATTTGTACTACAGATTTTCATGGGTTTTTGTTCCATAACTTCTTTATTTATAGTCCAATTCAATACCAAACAAACCTTATACAAGAGAAATATTTATGCCAAATTTCGTCTTTCTA
>JACGTJ010018213.1:0-11324 GCA_014858695.1 Chrysomya rufifacies | reverse complement strand
CCCGTGCGATCTCTATCGTGCTTTCAACAGACAGACAGACGAACGGACATCGCTAGAACGACTTAGAATCTTACCAGGACTCAGAATATATATACATGTTGGGGTCTTAGACGAATAATTTAACATGTTACAAACGGAATGTCAAACCCAATATACCCGCCATCATTTTTTTATGGTGGGTATAAAAAGGTACAAAATTTTTAATAAAACAGCTACTGACTGACAGGTAAGGTCAGTCAGTGAACTAATTTTATAAATTCAATTCTTTAAGAGCAAAATTTAAAACAAATGATAATATGCCCACATCTTCCAAATCCGAATTTGTTCTGAAAATGATTTTTCGATGACCGGTATATTTAAAGGTGAGTATTCAAATATTTTACAAACATCAGTACAAACGCTACGGTGATGTAGAATATTAAAACGTATAAGCATAACTTTGTATTATGTGCGGCTACATTTTGTATTAGCATTATAAGCTTAATATATACACCCAAAAATTCACATTTCAATTTTATTATTTTACTTTAATTTAAAATGTAAAAAAAGATTTTTTGTTTATTTAACACTTGTTGTTGCTGTTGTTTTTGTTGTTAGGGTCAAAGCATATAATGCGTACATTGACCTACAACGAAATTTGTATGCTTAAACTTAAAACGGTAGATTAAGCAATTTGTCTACATATACATATGAATACATAATAATGAAACGCTATTATTAAAAAAAAATTACCTTTAAAATTAGAAATTTTGTAATGTTTCTGAACTATTTTTAAATATTTTATAAATACAAACGGATTGTATAAAATTTTCATGTTACTTTATCAATTTTATAAGTAACACATTTTTAAATTTCACTTATTTAATAAAAAATTTATGTTAAAAAAATAGTTCTCTTTAACAAAAATGCACTTCGAACACTTTTTCTGTCACAGTCGTCATAAATCATAAAAAGAAAAATAAAAATTTTGTTTATTTATTTTAACTAGAAAAACAATTTTTTAGCGCTCTAACGTTTTCTTTACGAATTAAATTTTAACTATGAAATGAATTTTTTTTTGTCAACGAGATGAAATTAAACGAGAAAAAATAAAAAAAAAACATCTTTGTCATATAAAATAATTGTGTATATATTTATGTAAATTAATGCCACAAGTTAGATTTATTAATAAAATTATTAAAAATATCAACAAACGTGATATTTAAATCAATTATCTAAGAATATGCTAATTAACTGTTTAAATAAAATTATATTTGCTAAACGTCAACCAAAAAATATGCGTCTTGGCTAAATAAAAATAAAGACTGGTTTTATAAGTATACGTCTCTAAGTGGGACAGTGGGTTAAGATGATAGTAAAATCAATATCGTATTAGAATTGTTAATTCAAGTTATTTCCGAAGATAATGTGAATTAATTTATAAAATATTTATTGCCAAAATTAATGCTTGAATTTAACTTATGTTAATCGCAATAATCAAAACATGTTTAGAACTGGTATTCTTTTAGAATTTATACGTAAATTATTTAAAATTTTCGACTCAAAAGTTAAGCTCGTTTTAGAATTTGCTGTGAAATCTTGTTTGTGTTCATTTATATCCTACACCAATATTGCTAGAAAGTATTTAATGCATTTATAACAACTAAAAGTTCTTTAGTTGGTTACGAACGACTATATGAAACTCTACACCAAATGTGAATATAATATTATTATGCATTATATTTCATCGATCAATTGTAATACAAGAATGTGACTTATATATTATATTTTTGTGGGGACTAGGTGAAGTAAACTGAATAATCGATTGAAATGAAATTTAGAACAAAGATTCTAAAGAAAAGTTATGTGTACTTAATTTCAATGGATTATACTTTCAATTAAGAAAGTTATAGGCACTCTTCACCTTTCCGGAAGGACATCTGTTTGAAGATTATGAAAAATAATAGATCGATTTAAAACAATTTCAATTTCTTCACTCATCGTAACATTTAACGTTGTAAAACTCTTATTCCCTTTTGTATGTAAATTGGAACATAACCGAGATACATATACAAAACAGTTAAGTGTACTAAATTTCAATAAATTATACATATATTTAAGAGAATTATAGGCATAATTCCTCATTTTAGGAGGACATTTGTATGGGGGCTTTGAACAATACTTAACCGATCATGACCAATTTTAATACGCTTCATCCTGTGCCAAATTTGAAAACTTTAAATCTGCGACTTGTACTTTGCGCTAAAGGTTTACATGGACAGCTAGCCCTCCAAATGGACGGACATCGTTTAATCGAATCAGATAGTGATTAGTAGTCAAACGGTATACTAAAAGATGGGTGTACAAAATGTTACAAACATCTGTATAAACGCATTATGCCCTCTTCACCTATGGCGGTATAGATTATAATGATGTTTGTTACATAGAAATTTAACTGATTACTAATTATAAGTATTTTTGTTCTATCTCTTCATCAAAATTTAATTGATATATGTCAAAATTTAAAAATAATTTGAAAATACTTAGCGATGACTTTTATTTTGCTACACCAAGAGAAAAATGCATAAATAAAGTTCTCGCATATGGTGTCAATAGTATAGTAGACACATATGCGTACAATATGAAAACCATGTTTTCAATTACACAATGTAACTCTCACTTCAGCTGTGCTAAATCCAAATTGAGCTGTGCTAAATCCAAATGAGAGCTTTAATTTGTAATTAAGTGATGCTGAATTAACAACATATTCTTAATAAACTAACAAGAATTTATTTTTCAGATTCCCATTTCAATGGTAGATGTGCGCGATCTGGCGATGTATATAAGTATACTATTTAAATGTTTTCTTTTATACTGTAAGTCGTAACAATCTAATGTTAAGAAGTTGTAAAGTTTCTGTGACATTCATATTTCCATTTAAACTCTTTGTGAAATCCATCTATTGGTGAATAATGTTATCATTTCTTATTTGTCATGAGGGGTTATCGAAACTTCGATGATCCTGTGATCTTGGGTTTGAGCAGATGACGGTTTCTTACTAAAATATCGATTTTTTTTTTATATGAGAAATTAGTTATAAAAAATTTAAGCTCTTTTTTACTTAAACGTATATTTACCGAGATACAGGAAATTTTAAATTTGTTCACTAAAATATACATTTTTCACATGAAAGACAAGTTATCACAAATAGCAGCTCATTTCCCAATAAAAGGCATATTTACTGAAATACAGACGATTTAAGATATTTCAAACGATTAAAAATTTTTCATCAAAATATCGACTTTTTATATGATAAACTTGAAGTCACAAATCGAAGCCCTTTTTTTCAATTAAACGCATATTACTGAGATAAAATTTCTCATTAAAATATCGATTTTTTATATGAAAAACATGTGATCACAATGCGAAGAACTTTTTTATTTTGAATGCATATTTACCAAGATATAGACGATTAAAAGTTTTTCATCAAGATATCAATTTTGGAAATTTTTCAAAAAAAAAAAAAAAAATATAAATTTTTAAAAATGACTAGTGATCACAAATTGAAGCCCTTTTTAACTTATACTTACTGATATACAGACTAATTAATATTTTTCACTAAAATATTGATTTTTTACGTGAAAAATAGTGATCACAAATCGAATCTCTTTTTACAATTAAACGTATATATTGCTTCTATTTAAACGCTTATTTAGGGAGTTATAATAATATTAAAGCTTTGAAAGGCAAGCTAATAATTTAGTGAAACTTTGTGTTGAAGTATATAATATGATCGGTTTGGATCGACAATAACTGTCCTACTTATTCTTCATAATTTTTGTTTCTGTATACAAGAAAATTACTTATTTGTTGGAACAGATAATCAATGCACCTCCCTGAATGGAAGTTTTAAACGGATAAACCTATGCACACTATATTGAAATTTTTAATTATCACATATAATCTCATACAAATTTTATTTAAAAATGCAAGTTTTATCGCATAAAAAGCAAAAACATGAGGGTGGGGCAACACACCTTAAAAATGAAATTTGTATCAGACTATATGTTATAACTTTTTATGTTTTGTAGAGTATTGTATAGTCGTGCTAAAAGCAAATATGTTTTGACCAAAGTTGACATTAAATCAAAATTAACTATTTCATACAAAAACTATTTTTTTATTCATTTTAAAATAGTATTTCTCAATGTCTACTTAAAATGTTGAAGGAAAAAAACAACAACAACAACAGCGTCTGTAAACTGAAATAGTCTAGACACCACATTTGCCGGAAATTCAAAACGGAAAAGCATTGAAGTAAAATTTATGTTTGTGATTTCAATTTAATGTCGATATTAATCTTTTATTTTTTTTTTTTTTTTTCTTGTGGAAAATCTTGTATTTCTTTCAATTCCTTTAAAAGAAAATCAACTTTAAAATAACATAATATTTAACATTCATTCAATATTTCATGTTTATCTAAAAGTTTAAAAGTGAAAAACGTGTGTTTTCTTTAATTTTTTTTTTTTTTTTATTTGCGTTAAACTAAATTCCATTTACACGCTATTAAACTTTTTAAAAGTCAAAGTATAACAAATTTTGAAGACTTTTTTTTTGTACTATCTCTCTCCCGCTCTCTCTTTGGGAGTATTTACGTTTAGTTTTGTGTGTAAATCAGTCATTTTGCATTCAAAACTCACTGTGTTAGCATGCAAAATATGAAATACATATATTCATGGAATAGTCAACAGCTATAGAAAAATAAAGCGGAAATTTTTAAAAGAAATGCTATATATACAAAAAAACTTGTTTTAAAAGTGCTAGCACGTAATATTTTTTTTTTTTTTTTTGACAAAATATTAGCAACTTTAACATTACTACTACATTTTTCCGTTCCTTGTCAGTTTAATTAAGTTAAAAAAAAAAAAAAAAAATTGCACTTGAATGACACAAAAAGTATAAAGTTTATTTTTGTTGTTTTCATGAAAAATTAAAAATTTATGATGCTTTATATTTCATTATTCATAATTTTTGTTATTTGTAAGGAATTCTAGAAAGGTCGATAGGAAATATTTTTGTGGGGAAAAAATAAAATTTGTCGAGAAAAAGTTTCAGTATTTTGCTAATTTTGTTAAGCTAGTTATCAGACTACACCTGGGAAGGGTGCAATATTTGAATGGCGACAGTATAAAATCTTGCTCTTAGTCAATTGTATATTTAAATTTGTAAGCTTTAAGTACACACATTATTTCAAGACCTTAACTAAAGAGCCACTATTCATTCAAAAATATTTATTATTTTACAAAATTCTTCAAAAGTGCAGGTTAAACTATCTTAACGAAATTTAGCACAAAGGGTTATATTGTTTTAGGGATAACGTCAAATTAATTTGCTTTAGTTACTAAAGACTCCATCTGTAGAGTATGGTAAATGAAGTATCAGTTTGTATTTATAGAGTTTTACCAGTCCTTGACCATTCGGTCTAACTATTTGTCATAATGTGAGCTATTTATAGCGTTTCCCTTAAAAAAATGGCCAACATACTAACTTTGGCCTTCTCACGAGCAGGTAAAGACTACTATTTGATCTCCGGAGTACATCAATAAATCCATGTATCATCCACAATGACAAAAAGCGAAAACAAAACTTATTCGGAGTCCGCAAATAATAATTTGATGCTGTCACTCTTTTGAGATTAAAGATTAGTTGAGGCATTACTTGCAATCTTAAAAATGGTTGATCATTTCAAATCGAAACCACACTGCAATGTTAAATAGGTATGATATGAACTATCTCAAGCACTTTTAGGCTTTGGTCAGCCAAAGACTATAGCGTAAAGAATGTTTTGCATTGTGGTAGGCTACAACCGATAACAATAAAAATCATCAAACCTCTTTTTTAACATTAATATCGATTTTGAAACGACCCCAATTATCGAGTTCTTCTCGGTTTGATTTAATGAGCACTCGAAATTCACTTTGGATACCCATGACATTTCCCGGTACTGCAATCGTACGCAAGAAAACCGTAGTAGAGAACGACCAGAGATGTCGATAAATCTGTTCGAAAGTACCAGACTGGGAACTTATTTATATGTTTTGAACAGCTTTTAATCGAAAATGATGGCACTAGCTCTAAATTTCACAGTAGTCTATAAACAGGTAATACTTGATGGGTGTTACATTTCATGTAAATTCCAAGGCCTTATTTACCCACTCCTGAATGGGCACAACTTGAGAATTATGTAGATATTTTGTTAAAATCTTGCATAGAACCAGTCAAACACAGTTACTTAGCTCGCATTCGTTATTTATAGATTTAAATTATTGACAAGGAACCAAATCTTGAATGCACCTCACTTAAGATGGGTAATAGATATTTATTGTTTTTTATAACGGCTTTACAAAATCAAAACTTAAGATCACTTGGTACGTCTGTATTTTATCGTATGGCATTAGCTAAACAAAAACAATTTCTATTAAACAATTTCCAAAGATGTGATGAGAAATCATCTATTCCATTCTCCATTCAAATTCGGTAAAATGTTGAACTGAAATATCCTCCAAAAATCAAGAAAACTTTCAATGAAATAATGAAATTATAACCACTTATAACTTCTTCACTAAATATTGGAATTTCAATAGATGAAAATAATTCATTAACCGATTTGAAAATTCCAAAAACCAAAGTTCAAAATTTCATCAATGATTTCAGTGGGGCTTTTATAAACGACGGACGATCCGTCTTATTGGACCCACGATTCAGAATATATAATTTTTGCAGGGTTTTTAAGATATCTAGGGATGGATTCCCGAAAATTTCAATAGCAAAATTCTCTAGACCCTAAGTAATAATTTGAATAGGATCTTTATAAACGAACGACGAACGGTCAGACATGTATATTATTTATTGAACCAACGATTCAGAATATATAATTTCTGCAGGATCTTTAAGATATCTGGGAATGGATTCTACCAAATTTTAATAACAAAATTCTCTAGACGCTAAGTAATGATTTCAATGGGACCTTCATAAACTACAGACGGTCAAACATGCATATTTTTTACTGAACCCACGATTCAGAATATAGAAATTCTGCAGGATCTTTACGATATCTAGGAATGTATTCTGCCATATTTTAATAGCAAAATTCTCTAGACGCTAAGTAATGATTCTAATGGGGCCTTCATAAATGATGGACGGACATGCATAACGTTTATTGAACCCAGAATATAAATTCAAGAACTACATAAGTTTTTAATTCAAACTCTTTATCGCAATTTTGACAAGTAAAACGTTATGCTTGCTTACAAATTTGTAATACTTAAATTTTAGTATTAATTGCAAAAACTTTTTACTTATCATGACATATTTCCATAACTTATGAATTGTTAGACATTTCACCCTTCTCAGGGTAAATATTAAATTACTTTCACATGGGAATTAAAAAATAATTTATTTGCTGTTATAAATTTAGAAATATGGAAAAACGAATTGAAGGTTAAATATAGAAGCCCTTATTATACTGCGAGAAATTAACATTTTTTTTCTATATGGAAATTATATCGAAATTTAAATATCATTAACTAACTTAATTTCTTAATTTTCTACCTAACTTTTTCTTATTTTATTTGAATAACAATAACAATTATTATTAATCATACGCCTTAATGACAGTTGAAGTTTTTATTTCCTTAAATGATAAAAACCAAAAAAAAAAAAAGAAAATAATCAAACAACATTCACATAAATAATGATTCAACTTTGTTTCGTTGATTTATTATTGATTATGCAAAAATATTAAAGTAATTTTTTTTGAGATTTTTTTTTTGTATTTCACAAATAAAAAAATCGTATATATTTAACTTTATTTTTACTTCCTCAACGCTGATTTTTACTAGGATTATTTTGAGAAAAATCATTTGTCATTTACTGTGGATGATGATGAGATGGCAGCTCTATTGTAAACTGCAGTGAATATAAGTACTGTTTTTCTGTTATTTTCTCCTTTGATTTTATGAAATGGTTAAGAGCATAGAAAAGTAAAAAAACAAGTATGAACGCTATATTCGGCTATGCCGAATCTTATAAACTTGGTTAACACAAAAAAATCCTCCAAAAATAGCCTGTTCCATTTCCCGTTACAGATGGTCAAATCTGAACAGAAAAATCCTCCAAAAATCAATAAAATTTGCAGTGAAACAATGAAGACTCTATCTTTTATAACGGCTTCACAAATCCAAAACAAAGGTTTATGGCAATGAGGTGTGTTTATTTGTGTGGTTTTTATTACCAAAACAAAAACAACATTTACGAATAAAATCAAATTTAATCGTTTTTTGATAATAACTCGACTATCTATTAAACGATTTAAAAAATTAAAAAAAAAAAGAAATTTTATAAAAATCATGTTATGGATTTATGGAGGGTCCAAGTCCGTAGTAAAAAAAAAAGACGAAATATTCAAAAATATTAAAAAATAACGGATATTTCAAGTTATGTATCTACGTCATTTATAAATGGATTCTGCCGAATTTGAATAGCAAAATTCTCGCGACTCTAAGGAATGATTTGATATACATATTGTATAGCTTTATAGTCGGAGGCCTTCACAAACGACATACCAACCGACGAACGGACGGAAGGACATGCATATTTTTTACTTTTTTTGAACCTACGATTCAGAATATATATATACTTTATAGGATCTAAGATCAAAAATGTAGAAATTACAAACCGAATGACAAACTTATATATATACCCTTTCATTATAAGTGAAGGGTATAAAAATATGGAAAACTAAAAGAATTTTTACACAAAACGAACTAAAATATACTTCAATACTTTTGTTAGGTTTTCAAACATCATTTATCACCAAAAACTAAATATGTATATTATATTGTATGTTTTATATAAATTTAGAGAAAAAAATGCAGAATTATTTTTACAATATTTTCACTTGTACTAGAGAATGAGCATAAACCTAAAGAATTTATATGTATTTTTTGTTTATTTGTGTGTGTGTGTGTTTTTTATGTATATAAAGTACTTGTAGTTAAACAAAAAAGGTCTGTATGTACTATGTACAGAGGAACAATATTATTATGTTGCAAAGATTTAGTCTTAAAAACATTAGATACTATTTGGAAATTATTATAAGATAACAGGAGTTTAAAACATAACAATTTATTTACATTAAAGTCTCACCAAATTCAACTTAACTTCTACTAAATTTTTGTTTTTGGATTACATTTGTGAAAATCACAAAGTTGAAATTTAAAATTGAGATATAATTCTTGAAACTTTAAAGGATATCCGAATCAAAGTGACGTGTCGTTCAGTTAAAGCTGTATTTTATACCCTACAACATCATTGGGCGAAGAGATTATATTGAGTTTGTGCTGATGTAAATTTACAATTTAGTTATATTTCTTGAAACTTTAAAGGGTTCTTAACAATTTGAAAGCGATATATCCGGTTTAAAGTGTTTTGCCGATCAGTTAAAGCTGTATTTTATACCCTACAACACCAATGAAGGGATTGTATTGTTTTTGTACTGATGTTTGTAACGCATAGCATAACCTTTGGACAACCATAATTCTATCTGTATGTCTGTCTGGTTGGATAACTAACTAGGTTGCTGTTTTAGAGATATATTTAAATTCTGCACAGAGTTTTGGTTTGGTACAGGACTATCATTATTTGGACAAAACTCTTCCTGAATTCAGGATTAATGTCCATAACTCAGTAGAATGTGTCTATAATTAAATTAAATTTATAGAAAATAACTCTTCAATGTGCCAAGTTACATTCGTTTCGGCACATAATTTCGTCTAGCCCCTATCCAAATGTACCCCATGAAATCATAATTTACACTAATATTTATTTTATGCTTAGCATATATGTTAAAATTTTATTCCAATCGGTACATTATTTCACCTAGTCCCCAACCTTCTATCACAATAAGGTTTAAACTCATATAATATTAAAAGATTGTTTTGCAAATATTTTGATGGAATTTGCAACAGATTATATTATAGAAATTAATCATGATACGTTCATTATTACACCTCGCCTCATACTATGGTACAGGATATCAATAGCCGACTATAATATCATTATTTGTTTTCCAGTGCTAAGTCAATAAAAACTAAAAAGTTTCGATACCATAAACTCTATATATAGTAATGGAGATTGTTTCCTATCATAATACCTTCTTATCATCAATTATTTTTACATTCCTTCATAAATGAATTTGTAGCATTTTTTATGCATCACACTGTTGTTAATATACTACGTCAAATAGTATGAATCTAACTCGTGAGTGTTAAGCTTTTATGGCAAAACAAGAAAGGAAACAAAAAATTATATATAATAATAAAATAACAAAATGTAAAGAAAAATCTTCATTTTTGTTTAGTAATTCCATAGTTTAGATTGATGGTTTACGAGGTCAAAGAGGTTATATACCACAAAAACCAAGGATATATATTATACTACTATCTCTCATATGCCAACACTATTACTTCAACTACATCTACTATGTATATTGTATTCAATAACTTAAATAACCCAACAGATTCTATTCAATTCAATATATACTACCCATACATATGTACTTAAATACTTGTGTACATTGTAATTTACTCTATAAAATTTGAAATATTAAAGGGATACACTTTGGTTTTCAGTATTATTTAAAAATTACAAACACATATACCTAACCATACACACATACATAGAATACTATGTATGTATGTATTGTAACTCCAAATAAAATGCTCTACTTATACAAACATATATTGTAATACATATAAGGGACCTCTTAAGTGACCATGGTTTTATGTTCATTAATCTAATCAACACCAATAATACCACAAATGTTTACAAGGCCATGAAATCGTATCTAAATGTGGTCATTTTATCTGGCATTCTCCAAACATACTTACATTTACAAATCACAAATTATATCCTCTAACTCTCGGTACTCACTATTAAACAATAATGTAAATAATGATGATAGAATTTTTAATTAAATTAGATTGAAATATTGTAAAAAATAATCACACATTTACTATAAATATTTAGGAAAAATACATCGTATATGTAATAATTAAATTAAATATTTTATGTAAACATTTGGACTGGTTTATGCAAAAGATTTAAAATGTTAAACTCAGTTAATTTTGATTTATATATTGGCATTCTTGTTATATTTATATGAAGGAAAATAATTCAATAAATTCGACTTTTCTGTGAGATTACTAAACGTTACTGTAAACAACAACAGGCTTGAATTAATGTGTTCTCTTTCTAGTTCAGTTCTAGTTTAGTTCTGGTTCAGT
>JACGTJ010018121.1:0-20061 GCA_014858695.1 Chrysomya rufifacies | reverse complement strand
CAATCAAATCGATATTTTAGACGATTTCTTTTAGAGTAAAAGTTGATTTTTATGAAAAATTTCTATGATCAGAAGGACCTTGATACTTTTAGCACTAGGTCTTCTAATTTAGCTATATTTCTGTACAATTAAAATCCATAAAATCGATATTTTAGATGATTTCTTTTAGAGTAAAATTTGATGTTTATGAAAATTTTCAGAGATCAAAAGAATCTTAATACTTTTAGCTCTAGGACTTCTAATTTAGCTATATTTCTGTATAATTAAAATCCATCAAATCGATATTTTAGACGATTTCTTTTAAAGTAAAAGTTGATTTTTATGAAAAAATTTCAGTGATCAAAAGGACCTTAATCCTTTTAGCTCTAAGTCTTCTAATTTAGCTATATTTTAGAGTGAGCATAGACTAAAGTTCATTTGGCTCTAGATCTTCTAGTTTAGCTATAAAATGTACTGGTGGTTTGTAAAATTTATTTTTATTAAAAATTTAAATGATGCCAGATTAAAGTCATTATGGCTCTTATTCTGTTGAAGTTTTTAACAAAATTTTTTGAATAAAAATCTAATTTTATTAAAAATTTTGAGCAAACACAATTTTAGTCCTAGTTTAGCTATAAAATATAATTTAAGATATTTGATAAAAAAATAGCTTTTTGTTGAGGAAAAATTAATTTTTATTAAGTGATTGTTTTTATTGGTAATTGCGGTGTAAGCAGTTTAATTTAAATTTAAACGCAGAAAATCAATTAAAATATTTCTAATTTTTATATC
Source organism: Chrysomya rufifacies (assembly GCA_014858695.1). Lineage (NCBI taxonomy): Eukaryota > Metazoa > Arthropoda > Insecta > Diptera > Calliphoridae > Chrysomya > Chrysomya rufifacies. Next base: position 19,290 of record JACGTJ010018121.1, on the reverse strand, counting down.
GAAAACCAGTGTGATCTAAATCAAACAGTTTTCATCGTTACTTTTTATTTTTATGAGAGAATAGGGGGAGTTACTAAATGAATTCAATAAAAAATATATGTTTTAAACTTAAAAATGTATGCAATAAGTATTTAATTTTAATATTATTACACTTAATTTCTTCTTCGTCGCACTCTGGATATACGCCAAGCATTTGGTTCTTCGTATTTGTTGTACAACGGTTCCAAACGTTGATTCTTTTTGAATTTACTCAATTTCGTGGGATCTGAGAATCTAAAGAACGAGGGTGCAAATTCTACCAACCATTTGGGATCACATGTGGTAACTTCACGCATATACTCCTTGGTAGTTTGTACCAATTCATGATAAATAACCCATTCCGGTTGACGATTAAATAAAGCACTTGATGGATGTATGTAGACCACCTGAGAGTCCACTAAAGTGCGATAACCTTCTTGAGGATCTTTTTTGGCAGCATTACGAAAGAAACCTGAACAAATAGCTTTCTGTATGCGTACAGAATTTTTACCAGCTGATACAACATCCAACTTATGTCGATCCATTATACCCAACAATTGTTTACGTACATCCTGTGAACGTTTTAGCGTTCGGATTTGTACAAAATTCTCATAACACCAGGCATTTGAAAATTTATTATTTTTCCAACTATTGTACACGGCCAAAAGTGTTAAATGATCTCCTTCGATTTGATTAAATTTGGCTTTTTTCTGATCTGCCATAGCCTGTTTGTCTTTGGGCCTGTAGAAGACATTCTGTACACTTAACATAGAGACAATTGTTAAGATTTCATCTGAACATTGCAGGGCAACAGACATAATAAGCATTTTTGAGAGATTAGGTTCTAAAGGAAATTCAGCCATTCTTCGTCCTAAACGGGTTAGTAAACCTTCGTCATCTAAAGCTGAGAGGGAATGCAATTGTTCCAAAGCCATTACCAAAGATTCTACTGGTGGAGCATCCATGAAATCGAAATGTAATAAATCATTAATACCCATAGTCTTCAACTGTAAAACAGTGGTGGCCAAATTTGTACGTTGAATTTCGGGTACTGGGGTGGGTAACATTTCATCGCGATAAGCTCTTTCGGTATATAGACGATAACATTTACCAGGACCTGTACGACCAGCGCGACCGGCACGTTGTTTGGCAGCAGCCTATAATTAAAAAATAATAATTTAAAAATAGCAAAACAGCAAGAAACAATATGTTACATACCTGTGATATTGGTGTTACCACCAAGGAATCCATGCCTGTTTTGGAATTATACACCTTCTGTTTCACAAAACCTGGATCAACCACATAAAATATGCCATCTATAGTTAATGAAGTTTCAGCAATATTTGTAGCTATAACAACTTTACGACTGCCCGGTGGAGCAGGATCAAAAATTCTGGTTTGCATTTCAGAAGGCAATGCTGAATACACGGGTAATATAATTAATTCAGGTACATCGGGACCCAAACTTTTCATGCGTTCATATAAAATCTCACAAGCGGTATCGATCTCCTCTTGACCCGTTAAAAACAGTAAAATGTCACCCGGTGGCTCCCTTAAGTGAATCTGCATGACCGTAATTAAGGAAGCATCTAAATAATCTGTTTCAGGTTCTTTAGTATATAATACCTCCACAGGAAATGTACGACCGGGTATTGTGAAAATGGGTGCTTCAAAGAAATATTGTGAAAATTTTACAGCATCCAAGGTGGCAGAAGTAACAATGAGTTTGAGTTCGGGTCGTTTTTGTACGGCGGTTTTTAACAAGCCAAAAAGAACGTCAGTGTGTATGGTACGTTCGTGAGCTTCGTCCAACATAATAACGGAATAACCTTTCAAATCTGCCTCTATGAGACATTCGCGCAATAACATACCATCTGTCATGTATTTTATAGCCGTTTCGGGGCTTGTACAGTCTTCAAAACGTATAGTATAACCTACTTCCTGTCCCAATCGACAACCAAACTCTTCTGCTACTCTTTTGGCCACAGACATTGCAGCCACACGTCTGGGTTGTGTGCATCCAATTTTACCACGAGCCGTAAATCCACATTCCGCTAAATACTGTGTTATTTGTGTTGTTTTTCCTGAACCAGTTTCACCAATAACAATTAAAATTTGATTATCTGTTACTGCCTTTATTAAATCATCTCTTAGCTTGTAGATGGGCAATGATTGACGCTGTTCCACTAAGGACATATCTGTCTTTTTACCAAACGACGACTTTTTGCCTCCAATAACATGTTTCTTCCATTCGGGTACTTCCATTGGTGCTGAACCCATGCCTCTAACATTAGCTGCTAATGTACGTCCAGAATCTTCATCGGGCAAAGGATCTATCCAATTTTTACTAAGACCCGTGGGAACATCCATTTCCTGTTCACGTTGTAGCATTTTTTGTTCTCTTCTTTCCTTGGAGAGAGCAGACTGCATCATAGCTGCCTGGGCCAAAGAACCATCGGGATTTTTAACAATACGCACAGGTGACAAGTCATGTAAAGCCCTACCATGACCAGCCAAGAAAGGTGGTTCTTCTTCCACAATTTCAATTTCAATATCCTCTTCATCATCTTCATCTTTTGCCAAAAGACCAGTTTCTTCATCAAAATCTGGCAATTCACTACGGTCTAAAACACCGGAACTTATCATTTGTTTGATTTCCCAACGTTCTGGACTTGAAATACGTGTAACTCGCTTGCGAGAATCATCTTCATCATTATCACCACCACCCTGAAGATTAAGCAAGGAAGTACCACCTCCAAAGGGCCTATCGGGATTACGATCTTTGAGTTCGCTATCTGGTGGTGGTGCATGACTGAGAGGATTTAAATCTTGACCAGTCTCCTGATCAACTTCTTTCATTGACAGCGAAACTTTTTGACCGGTTACAGACATGACCTTTACTTTAACGTTAGAATTCCTATTTACAACTTCAGTAACATCGGTAACACGACCTTCGGATCTTAACTGGGATATATGAACTAAACCTTCCCAACGTTTTCGCAAACCGAACAGTTGTACAAAACAGCCAAATGGTACAATATTTGCTACTTTTCCAGAATATATCTTGCCAGGCTCAGGATCGTCGGCCATGGGTGCTGGAGGGGGCATTTTTTCGCGCAATTTGTTTTCATGGGAACGAGATCTGCGTTTGCGATTAGAACGTTCTCTTGATCGGGACCTGGAACGTCTTGATCTATCTATTGATCTAGAACGTGAACGACGGGAACGTTCTCTAGATTTTGAACGTCTACGGCGATCTCTAGAACGTGATCTTGAACGTCTGTGCCTTCTTGAAGATTCTCGAGATCTGGAACGAGACCTACGGTGACGATCGCGTGAACGTGATCTAGAACGTCTATCGCCACGTTCTCGTTCTCTATATTTACTTTTGCCACTACTACGTTCAGTTTCACGGTCTCTATGACGTTCACGACTTTTATCTCTTTTACGTTCTTTAACATTACTATGGTGACGTTCTGGAGATCTTGATCTGGAACGAGATTTCCGTTTAACATTTCTCTCACTCTTTGAAACTTTGCTCTCAAAACCTGGTGCCAATGCTTCCAACTCCAACATGGCTGCATCTACTGCTTCCAATTCAGCCTCTTTAATATTCTTTTTCTCTTTCTTTTCATTGAGGTCTGTAACTTTTTCGTCTTCTTCTTCTGAAGAACCAGCATCAACTTTACTGAATTTATCATTAGCCAATGCTAAACCAGGAAACATCATAGCTAGTTGTTCAGTTTTTCTATCTCTCTTTTCACTAGATCCTTCTTTAGCACTCACCTCATCATCTAAAGATTTTCCATCTTTTTTTGTGGCAGAAGGTTTCATTAATTTTATTATACGCTGTAGATTAGAAATTAAAGAATCGGGAAATTCCGCACCATTTTCAACCAAAGCTTTACGAAATCCTTCAAATGTAGGATTTTTTGCCTCAAGTTCTATAATAAATTCTGCCAAATCCTTGTCATTAATACCCAAGTGATTATCCAGTTCGGTACACAACTTGGAAACCAAAGATAAATGTTCTAGTTTTTGTAATTCATCCATAGTTAGTTTTTTAATATTTATATACTAATTAAACATTATTTTTTTAATTTTTCGTGAAAATTGCCAAATTTTCACACAACGTTTACGAGAAATAATGAAAACAAAAGAAACAAACAAAAAAATGCTGCCTCTCTGCAGCTGACTGTCAAAATAAATGAGAGCGCATGGAAAGTTACCAGATGTTCAAAAAATGACAAAAGAAGTAAGTTACCAATTAGTTGTAATCTGTTTAATGTTATTATTTGGAATTGGTTTCATAATTTGAATATGAAATTTTTAATACCTCAAGAAGCAAACTAATAAATTAAGAAGAAACCAATGAACGATAAAAATAAGCATCAAATAAATAAAGTAATTTTCTTGTCATTTCAGTGTGGTTATTTCGACCTTTTTTAAAGCTAAATTATGTTTTTTTTTAATTTAAAAAAAAAAAACTATCAAAATTCGAGACCTCGCAAATAATCTTTAAAAATTTCCAGATATTTTGATTGCGCCATTGTTTCACCATAAACACTTAAAAATATAAAACAAAATGATTTTTCTTTTGTTACTGAAATTTGCCTATATTTTCATAAAACTAAAATTTATTTATTAAAGTACATATTTCATACTAAAATATAACTAATACTAGATATTCTGTTACTAATGCACTATTGCACAGCCATTGGTCGACATGCTATCATATAGACAGGAAATAGACCTTTAGGAAAACTTTTCTGTTGTGTTATTTTTGCAATACGAAAACCGGCTTGTTTGATTATTGTTTCATATGCTTTCAAAGGCCTGGTTATAGAGGAGTCTGTTTCATCTTTTATCACCTCCTTGTGCTTAGTAACATTTTCCTTAATAACAAAGACACCGCCAGTACGTAAACTCTTACTCACACGCTTAAAGAAAGCCAATAAATCATCGTCGGTTAAATGTCCCAAAACCCATTGAGACCATACCAAATCATATTTTTGTGCTTCAGGCATAAATTGCTGCAGGCCCATATTGTAAATTTCACCCAAACGATTAGGATAGCCTAGTGTTGATCCGGTATCTGTGGTACAATATTCTTTGGCCTTTTCCGCAAATGTAGGATCCTGTTCTACCAAATCAACTTTGGCGAATATAGGCATTAAAAGATTTTTCGACACCCGACCTATGCCAGCACCACAGTCAAGTGCATATGTCTTATTTTCAGCTTTCAAATTTAGTTCACGCAAAAATGTTGTAGAACCCTGAATATCAATTGCGCTTATATAGCCCAAGCCACCCAACATACCATTGACGGTGGCTGGTACTTCTGACCAATATTGTTGGGCTTTAGTGTAGAATTCCATTTGTGGTTTAGACGTTTCTGCATTATCAGCTAATGTTTGAGTATTTGTTAATTCATTAGAACTTATTTCCTGCATGATAGTGATCGTTTAATAGAAATATTACAAAAGAATTTAAGGAAAGCAAATTGTCTTGTTTATTTTAACATTTTGGTTAGCAAAATTTTTGGCAGCTGTCATTAGAAAATGCTGTCAGTGTTGGGTAAATATTAAAAAAGCAAAAACGGGAATTTTTTTTTAAATATTGATATCAATCCTGTTGGCTTTGTATTTTAAATTAAAACATCTTATTACCAGAAAATAGAGTATAAGTTATATAATTTTTTATTATAATTATTCTATTAAAAACCCATTTAATCGAGAACAAATATATATATATATTCTAAGTGGAGGCCCTAAAATAACCCTGTTATTTTATTACTAGATACAAAACATGTTTACAAAATATCTTCTTCTTATTACAAATGAAAAGGTAAATGATACTAATAGCATTAAAACTTATCGATACAACATTTAAAAATCTTGCAATCAAAGCAGATGCAATGAATCTAAACCGGTATTCACATAAAATTTATTCACTGCAGATATATTCGTATTTTCTAATAATAAAATTGTTCATTTTAAATTTATCATTTAATTTTATATTATTTGTAATGTTAGTAATCGATAACTTTCAAAAAAAGTAGCATCTCCAAGTCAAAGAACACGATGACATTCACTTGAAACGATTAAATGAAATGTCAATAATTTGACAACCCTTTCTATTGTTGAGTTTTCAAAGAAGCGACGTGTGTTGGGCAAATCGTAAAAAATAATTTATAAAACTATAAAAATACTGCAAAATTAATTGAAAAACATGAATTCTCCACCAGTTTTTATTGATTTATCTATGGACGAACAGGTAAGTTAACTGTGGACAAACGAGAATTTAATAAATTCTGCTCAACAACTGTGCTGGCAAAAGTAAATTGAGGTTATGTTTAGCCAAATGACAAATAAACAACTTTTGGCAAAAAGTGTCTACTGTAGAAAAGTAATTTTTCTAAATTGTTTTCAGGTCCAAGAATTAAGAAAATATTTCAAGAATTTGGGAGCCGAAATCTCGTCGGAGAAATCCAGCAAAGGTGTAGAAGATGATTTGCACAAAATTATTGGTGTGTGTGACGTTTGCTTCAAAGATGGTGAACCCCAACAGATTGATTGCATACTCAACAGTATTGTATCCATAATGATTACGGTATTTATTAGTCTTATGTTTATAAATTTAATATTGTTTACTAATTTCCATATATTTTTTTCTGTAGATACCTTTGGATCGTGGTGAAAATATTGTTTTGGCTTATTGTGAAAAAATGACTAAAGCTCCCAATGTACCCTTGACCAAAGTGTGTTTACAGTCTTTGTGGCGTTTGTTTAATAATTTGGATACCGCCTCACCCTTGCGTTATCATGTCTATTATCATTTGGTACAAGTGGCCAAACAATGTGATCAAGTTTTGGAAGTTTTTACCGGTGTTGATCAATTGAAATCACAATTTGCCAATTGTCCTCCCTCAGCCGAACAAATGCAAAAATTATACCGTTTGTTACACGATGTCACCAAAGACACAAATTTGGAATTGTCGGCCAAAGTAATGATTGAACTTTTGGGTACCTATACCGCTGACAATGCTTGTGTGGCCCGTGAAGATGCAATGAAATGTATTGTTACTGCCTTGGCTGATCCCAACACATTCCTTTTAGATCCTTTGTTGGCTTTAAAACCAGTACGCTTTTTGGAAGGTGATTTAATTCATGATTTATTATCCATTTTCGTATCGGACAAATTGCCCTCTTATATACAATTCTATGAAGATCATAAGGAATTTGTTAACTCTCAAGGTTTAAATCATGAACAGAATATGAAAAAAATGCGTTTGTTAACTTTTATGCAATTGGCTGAAAGTAATCCCGAAATGACTTTCGAAACTTTAACAAAAGAATTGCAAATTTCCGAAGATGAAGTTGAAGCTTTTGTTATTGAAGTATTGAAAACTAAATTGGTACGTGCCCGTCTTGATCAAGCTAATCGTAAAGTGCATATTTCCTCTACTATGCATCGTACTTTCGGCGCTCCTCAATGGGAACAATTAAGAGATTTGTTGCATGCCTGGAAGGATAATTTAAGTGCGGTACGTGAAGGTCTTACTCAAGTATCATCAGTTCAATTGGATTTGGCTCGTAGTCAAAAGTTGGTGCATTAAAAAGTAGATGGTGATGAAACCGGAAGGAGGAGGGTTTCAATATAACATATTTTTTAATATTAACACAAAAAAACAAGTTTTCTACATGTCATCAATAAGTAAAAATATAAATAAAGAAAATTAAAATAAAATGATTTCTTTAAGAAAACTTAAAAATTAATATTTTTATATTAATCTTAAATTTCAAACAATTTTATTTTCTTAAAATCTCATTGATTTATTAAATACTTGTTCTTTCTAATAAATTATTAAAAATTAAATGATACTTAAAAATCTAGAATTATAGCATTTAGTAGTCTTATATTCCACCAAATGCTTTAAGAGATTCAGTAAAATTTTCTGGGGAATGTAAGCAGACATTTCCTTTAACATTTCATTTAAAGTTCTTCATGCACCTTAGCATGTTGTCTCTCCTTTTCATTGGGATATGCCCAGAAATATGATGGAAAACCATTAACATCTCTTTCTCTCTTAACAAAGGCTGTATACGACGATATACAATTACCTATAAAATGATTCGATTGTCCCAAAATAGCTAAATCTAAATGGGGATTATCCTCTGGCAAGCGATAGGCAGTAATATTCATACGTTGCAAGGCAGCATTAAGTTCACTTAACATATGATTGTTATCGGAGGCTACAAATACCGAACGTACTTCATTCTTAGGTTGATCCTGTTTAACATTTTTTATAAGTCTCTTCAATTGACGCACGATTAGTTCTTTTGAAGGCATACATAACTCGGGATAAAGATTACCTTTTTCATTATTATAACCCAAACACTGGGGTGAGGCAAATAATTGTTGGCTATCCTTAACATGTTCACAGGCCCGTACCCAATCTATGCCATTGCGCAAATGTATGCCAATAAAAGCCCCTTTTGGCAGAGTGTTTTTAATAAAATCTGCAGCTAAACTGCGATATTTATGATTCCATTTAACATATTCCTGCAATAAACGGTTTTCGTTTTGTACTGGAAAACTAGCAGGAGCTCCAGTGAAAGCTAATACTGGCCATTCTGTAGCAGTATAACGTTCTTGCCATTTCTCCGGCATATTGCTATGATGTACATCGAAATGTAAAGGACCATAAAATTCGGAACCCGTAAAATCTATAGCAAATGTATCCCAAAAAGGACCGAAAGGATTACCCTCTTTAGCATGGCAACCGGGTTCTTGATTGGCTTTATTTTGTATACTTTTACGTTCCATATAACAAAATGATATGCGCTTTTCTACTGGCCAAATTTTGTCCGCCAATTCTTTCATAAAATCTTCCATTAATACCACACGATGGTATTTTCTTAAAGGTTCTACTGAGAAATAAGTATTAAAGGGTACTTGCTTGGAACGCATTTCTCCTCGGCGATATTCCACCCAAGGTGGTAATATTAAAGTGCGATTTAATGCTTTTGAAAACGCCAACGCCCCCAGAAAATGATCAGCTTGATTGCCAAAACGCCCTTTAAAAACAAGTTACGTTAAATTTATATCTATTGCAATCTAATTAAATTACTTACCCATACAGGGACAATAGGCCAAATAACCATTTTCATCTGCCACCAATTCACTTAGGCAAATTTTTGCTATGAACAGTAATACTAGTAAATATTTTAACATTTTGTTGGCTTCATTTAATTTTTAATAAAAAAAATTGTTTTAAAAAACACCTTGTTTTAATAATAATATTAAAATTTTTTATTAATTATTTTAATTTCTTTTTAATTTATTATTATTTTTTTTTTTAGAACAAAGGACTTTATTCTTAATCCTTTATGACTGCCGGTAAATACAATAATAGTAAATAAATTATTCAATCGGAACTGATAGCTCTACTTATTCATAAATTATTTAGATAGTTGCCACACTGTTTAAGAACAATTTAAAACAAATTAAGATTGCTGGACCAGCAAAAAAAGTTAATATATGTTTCTGGAAAAAGAAGCTTTCCATTTAACTGCATGCAACTTCTTTCGATCTATGATGAAATATTTCCCTGGCAATGTCTTTTATGGCATCCGTAGTAAAGTTAGCGTAATATGCTGAAACATGTTTGCAGTAATAGTGAGTCAACGACGAATTTCTACAGAATTGATGGCCGAGGAATTGTCCATGAAGCGAGTGGCTGATGTGGAACAAACGGTTTGATATATGTATCTGTAATAATCTGGACTGGAGGTGTGTACAGCAACCATGGCACCAGAATCGACGACGAAAAATATATCCATAACATATGCAGAAACATATTTTTAAGCCATCTTCCAATCTGATTATTTTATTATTTGCTTTTTTCGAAATTGGATCTATTACCTTTGATTTTTCAGTAATAAGTCGTAAATAACGCATAGTTTAAGTAATGTTGGGGAGAAGTGATATCACAAAAATTTACATCTCCACTTGGAGACCAGTTTAGGTCCTTTTAAGAGAATAGAAAAAAATAATTAGTAAGAGAAAGATGAAGAAATAAGGGATAGTAAATAATGCATACTGCCAACAATTTCAAATAGACCATAATCAATCATAATTAAAAAAAATACTTCAGTAATTGATGCTAAATAATATTGTCTTTGTTTTTTCTATATTAAAATGGAGAAATTTTCATATAAACACAGATTTTTTAAATTATTTACCCTTTCAACAACGATATTTCAATCTGGCATCTCAATAATAAATTTCCCCAAAATTACATTTCCCCTTAAATATTTTGCAATTATTTTGCTGTCAATTTAGCACCACTGTGTTTTGACTTTTCCTCCTCCGCTCTGTGTGTCATCAGCACAACACAACAACCACACATTCCTTGCAGTAGTTGTTGCAACGTGGAAATTTAGAAATATTTCCCAAAAATTTAATCATTTTATTGTTTATCTTAAAACATAAGTTTAGACGAAGATAAAAAAATGGCTAAACGTCAACAGCCTTCGTGGCAGGTACCAGCTGCGGTTGATAAACCAAAACTACGTTTATTCAACAGTTTGACCCGGCAAAAGGAGGAATTTGTGCCACTGGATGGCAATAATGTTACTTGGTATAGTTGTGGACCCACGGTATATGATGCCTCACATATGGGCCATGCTAGATCTTATATATCCTTTGATATTTTGAGACGTGTTTTGTCCGATTATTTTGGTTATAATATTTTGTATGTTATGAACATTACTGATATTGATGATAAAATCATAAAACGTGCTAGACAAAATTATTTGTTCGATCGTTATGTGGAAAAGGCAAAAGTTTCTGCCTTACCAGAACTATTGGAAGATCAACGTGCTGTGTTGGCTCAATTTCAGGATACCTGTGCTAAAAATACTGATCCAGATAAAAAGATAATGTTGGATAAGTTATTTGTACGCATGAATGATGCTGTAGAGGGTCTTACAAAAGCTGTAGCTGGAGGTAAAAATGAAGAAATTGCTAAGGCTAGAGATGTTTATTTGCAAGAGGCTAAAGATCCCATTTCAAATTGGCTCGATTCTAAAGAGGGTGCCAGTGTAAATGATAATGCTATATTTGAGTCTCTGCCGCGTTACTGGGAAGATCAATTTCATAATGATATGAAAGCTTTAAATGTTAGTTTATATTGGTAAAAACAAAAATGTTTAGTATAATTATTTAACACATGCATTTTTTTTAGATTTTACCACCAGATGTTCTGACTCGAGTTTCCGAATATGTGCCCCAAATCATTTCCTTTATTCAACGTATCATAGACAATGGTTTAGCTTATGCCGCTAATGGTTCTGTGTATTTTGATGTGAATGGTTTTGATAGCAAAGACAAACATTTCTATGCTAAGCTTGTGCCTGAAGCTTATGGTGATACCAAATCTTTGCAAGAAGGTGAGGGTGATTTGTCTGTAGGTGAAGAACGTTTAACGGAAAAACGTTCTCCCAATGATTTTGCCTTGTGGAAAGCCAGTAAAGCCGGTGAACCCTGGTGGGATAGTCCCTGGGGTAAAGGACGTCCTGGCTGGCATATTGAATGTTCTGCCATGGCTTCAGATGTTTTTGGACCTACATTTGATATTCATACAGGTGGTGTAGATCTTAAATTTCCACATCACGACAATGAGCTAGCTCAATCAGAGGCCGCTTTCGATGAGGCGGAATGGGTTAAGTATTTCTTGCATACTGGCCATTTGACAATAGCTGGTTGCAAAATGTCAAAATCTTTGAAGAATTTTGTGACCATACAACAGGCTTTGCAAAAACACACACCCTGTCAGTTACGTTTGGCATTTTTGCTACACTCCTGGAAGGATACATTGGACTATTCGGAGAATACGATGGAAATGGCTATACAATATGAGAGATTTTTAAATGTAATTGTTTAGTGCGTTTTTTATTGAAAAATTTAATTGACTGTATAATATTTCAGGAATTTTTCCTTAATGTTAAAGATTTAACAAGACATGTGACCTCCGATGAACCACGCAAACAATTTGATGCTTGGACTCAAGTGGAAGCCACCTTGCAAAAGAAATACAATGAAATTCAAACTGCCGTACACAATGCCTTATGTGGTAAGTAAAATTTTGAAAAAGAGAAATTTTCTAAAAATATCCAAAAGAAAATATTTGTTTATAATTTTATAAAAATTCATTATTTTTCCTTTCAGACAATGTCGATACCCGTAGCGCCTTAGATTCTCTCAGAGATTTAGTCTCAGCAGCCAATATTTACATACGTGATAATAAAGGCCGTTTAAATAGCTTATTACTGCGTAAAATTGCAATTTATATCACAGATTTGTTGCACATCTTTGGTGCCATTAATGGTCCACGGGGTGGCATCGGTTTCCCTGTTGGTTCTGGCTCTGTTGATGGTAATGTTGATCTTGAATCTACAGTTTTACCGTATGTAGAGGCAGCTGCTGTGTTTAGAAATCAAGTACGCGAGCAAGCTAAGGTGTTAAAAGCTAATGAAATTCTCAATTTATGTGATCAACTAAGAGATGATGTTTTACCACAATTGGGTGTACGTTTGGAGGATAAAGATGGTGGTAAATTTGCTGTGAAATTGGTAGATCGTGAAACTTTGATGAAGGAACGTGAAAGTAAAAAAGCAGCTGAAGCTGAGCGTTTAGCGGAAAAAGAACGTAAAAAACAAGCAGCTGCTGAAGCGGCCGCTGCAAAAGAGGCACAACGTAAAATTAATCCCAAGGAAATGTTTTTGAAAGAAACCGACAAGTATTCGAAATTTGATGAAAATGTAAGTTAAAGTCATTTTTTTATAAAACAAAATTATCACATATATTTTTATATACAAACAGGGCTTACCAACACATGATAAAGACGGAAAAGAAGTTAGCAAAGGTCAGCTGAAAAAGTTGCAAAAATTGCAAGCCCAACAAGAGCAACGTTATAAGGAATACTTAGCCTCAGTCAATGGTGCTTAATTTCAAATCCTCTTACTTAAAACAAGCGTATATTATAAATTTCGATTAAAAAGTGAAAACAATAAACTAATTATTTTAAAACAATATGTTTTTTTTTTTTAATTCAAATATCTTCTACTTAAATTGTATTTTCCAAAAACATAATTTGCGATCATAAGCTGCAGCTACATATGGCAAACGATTATGCCAACACAATCCCGCATACAATTTCAAAGGTGCTTCGAGCAATGGTACCGATGTTTTTGTAGAATAAACTTTTAAAGTTATATCTGGACGTCCCACACTAGCTACTACATATTCTGAGGTAGGCGACATTCGCACACAACGTCCACCATCTTCGTGAATTTGACGTACATCCGAGGGAGAACATGGTCGCCTAGATAGATCCCAGGTGATAATTTCTCCTGCCGCCAAGGCTGTTATAAAATGACAATTATTCAAAGACCAATCTGCTGACATTAACGGGGACTTAGGTGTTTCCAATGATATTATAGCCTGTTGTGATTTTATATTGTACATATGAACTACACCCTTCTTTTCGGCCACCAATACTTTATGGGGTTCTTCCGGATGCCATTTGACCGACATGCCGGCCGAAGACAGACAAAATGTTATGACATTTTCATAGTGTGACTCTAAGCTCCAGATTTTGCAACTGTGATCATCGCTAACCGATGCTAAAAACTCACCTTCATTATCCCAGGAAATATCATTAACATAGTTCGTGTGGGCTTTTAAAGTTTGTACAGTATCGGCATTTTGTAAATCCGTACGATAAACACGCAATAAGAAATCTGCACCGGCAGCACAAAATGTCACCGTTTTCGGTATGGCTACTAAAGAAGTCTCGGGAGCAAAACACAATGCATGGCAGCGACTTTCATGGTAAATGTCTTTCAAACGTTCCCATTCAAATTGTTCAATTTCAGATTCTTCCTAAAACATATATTCCTTGCATAAAAATACATTTTTCTTAGAAAATATTACAATAAACTTACTGGAAATCTAACTAAACCCAGAATGAGTTTTTTGTCGGCCGCTATACAAATGAGGTTAGAGGCGAAATCTGTTTTGCAAATATCAAAACAAGTTATTTGCTCTGTAAAATTAAGCATTTGACTGGGTGGTGTTGTAGTTCTCATTTTGAAATAATAAATTTACAGTTCTTGTTCTTTGTTTAAAATAAATAAATAAATTATGCGAAAATTCGCAAGAAATAGAAATTTAAACCGGTAACTTGTTGGGGATGGTGTAAATAATCAAAATACAATGAAAAATATCGATAACTTTTGATACAAACACCACAAATTTTTAACATCTTTACATAAAAGTTGGCGCCGATTGACATAATTTCAATGAAAACTACAAATTACAAAGCGATATAAATGTAAATATACTTTAAAAAATTTGATTGATTCAATAAATAATTGGGACACAATGAATTCCATTGATTATATACAGAACTTACATGTATAACCTCGTTGAGAATAGTCCATTCTTGAAGTTTTTGGTGAAAAATCCGCAATTTTCGATAACATTTATGTAAACTTTTGTAAATAAGAATTCATAGGTCCTTCACAGTTTGATCAAGGTTTTAAAACATATATTTACAAATTATAGTTTAACTTTTTCTATATATTTGTTTGTTTTGTGTCCAAAAATTCGATTTGAGAACAATTATTTGAAGTCTTTAATCTAAGTAACAAAAAAATGGTTTTTAATAGATTATTAAAAAAATGGTTTTTAATACATTATTAAAATTGTGTTCGGATTTTATTTATTTATTTATTTTTATTATATATTAATTTATTTATAAATTCATTAATTAATTCGTTTAATTATTTATTAATTATAGCATTTTTTTGTATTTTATTTGTTAATTTATAAAGTTATTTATTTANNTATTTATTTATTTATTTATTTATTTATATTTCCAATTTAATTTACAATCCCTTTGGCAACCTTTTATCATCTTGTTAATCTGGCATCCCCCATTCTAACTGCACGTGTGTTTTGAATTTGTTTACATTTCTGTTCACCGTAAAAAACGCTGGTTGTTATTTTTTTAATTTATTGTAAAAATTTGTGCAGAAAATTATAAAATTATTGATAAAAAATGAAGTTTTCCTATAAAGTAAGTTGTTAAAATAATAATTTTATAAATTCTTTTGAAATATAATTAAAATTGTTTATAGTTTTCCAATTTGTTGGGTACTATATATCGCAATGGCAATTTGCTGTTCACACCAGATGGAAATTCCATAATAAGTCCCGTAGGCAATCGTTTAACTTTATATGACTTAAAAAAGTAAGTTTATTATAAATTGTTTACTATAATTTTTATTTTACTAATATTTTCTTTTATAGTAATAAATCCAATACCTTGTCGTTGGAGTCACGCTATAATTATCAAAGCTTAGCCTTATCACCCGATGGTAGTTTATTGTTAGCAGTTAATGAGCATGGTCAAGCTCAATTGATTAGTATGGTATCTTGTACGGTAATTCATGAACATAAATTCCAACATGCTGTACAATGCGCTGCCTTCAGTCCAGATGGTGCTCATTTTGCAGTTGCCATGCACAATTTGGTATTTATATTCAAAGCTCCTGGAGAAATAACGGGAGAATATAATCCTTTTGTTTTGGAGCGCCATTATTTGGGTGGTTATGATGATGTAACTTGTTTGGATTGGTCATCAGATTCCAGATTTTTAATAGTGGGTTGTCGTGATAATTCCTCAAAGGTTATAGCTATAAGTTTTATGAAAAATTTTAGAACTTATATATTGGGTGGTCACACAGATTCCATGGTGGCTTGTTTCTTTGAACACCATAGTTTACATGCCAATACTTTAAGTCGTAATGGTCAATTATGCTTATGGGAATGCAGTTTAGAACCTTCTGATATAGAAACTGCCACAAATGAGGAAAAACAAGAAATAAAACAATTAGCTTTGAAAAATAAGAGATCTAAAAAAGATAAAGATTCTGGTGAGGAATCTGAAGATGATATTGAAAATACTGTCGAAAAACGTAATGCTCTTAGTACGACTGAAGAAAATATACCACAAGATTTACAAGATGAAAATGAACAACACGATGAAGATGTTAAAAAATCACATCCATTTTTCTATAAGAAATTGGGACGCTACTATTTGGCCGATGAACCGCGTAAGGAGCATCGTGATGCTGTAATGACCACGGCCCATTATAATCGTCAAACTAAAGTTTTAGTAGTGGGTTTTAGTACAGGCTCCTTTTATCTTTATGAATTGCCCGAAGTCAATATGATACATTCTTTGAGTATATCAGATTATGCCATTTCCACAGCTTTATTTAATAACACAGGAGATTGGGTAGCTTTGGCCTCTAGAGAATTGGGTCAATTACTGGTTTGGGAATGGCAATCAGAACAGTATATTATGAAACAACAAGGACATAGCAGTGAAATGACATGTATTAGTTATTCACCCGATGGCCAATATATAGCAACTGGTGGAGAAGATTCTAAAGTAAAGTTATGGAATACACAAAGTGGTTTCTGTTTTGTAACATTTTCAGAACATACTAGTGGTGTTACGGGTGTACAATTTAGTCGTGGTAAAAAATTTTTAGTAAGCTGTTCATTGGATGGTACTGTTAGAGCTTTTGATATAATACGGTAAGTTGTTTGTATTTACAATGTATATAAAAAATCTTTGTGTAATATTATTTTTATAGTTACCGGAATTTCCGTACTTTTACCTCACCCACACCCGTGCAATTTTCATGTGTGGCTTTGGATTTTTCTGATGAATTGGTAGTAGCTGGAGGTTTAGATGTTTTTGAACTTTATTTATGGTCCGTTAAATTGGGTACTTTGCTAGAAGTTATTAGTGGTCATTCTGCTCCCATATCATCTATAGCTTTTGCCCCAGTAGCTTCCTCTTCTACATTGGTGTCAGGTTCATGGGATAAAACTATAAAAGTATGGAATTGTTTGGAAAAGAAATCTGAACATGAAACTATAGATTTACTAACAGATGTTACTTGTGTAGCATTTAGTCCTAATGGTGAAAATGTAAGAACATTTTGTTTGCTAATTTTTTACTTTTTTTTAATTAAAAGTAAATTTTATTTTCTGAAAACAGGTGGCCGTGGCAACTTTGAGTGGTAATATTACTGTTTTTGAGGTAAATACTGCCACACAAATTAGCACCATAGAGGGACGTAATGATTTGGAATCTGGACGTTTAGAAACTGATGTAATAACCGCTAAAAAGAATCAACAGGGCAAGTAAGTAATCGACAAATCCATTTTTTTTGGTATTTGCATACAAAATTTACAATAATCAATTATTATTTGTTATTCTTCAGATATTTCTCTACCTTGGAATATTCAGCTGATGGTGAATGTTTATTGGCAGCTGGTAAATCTTATGTTATATGTATTTATCATATTAAGGAAGCTATGCTATTGAAAAAATTCCAAATTACACAAAATCTTAGTTTTGATGGTTTAAATGTAAGTTAAATTTCTTGAAAATATCTTTAAATTTTTACATTTTTTACCTTGTAATTACAGGAATACATAAATCGCCGTAATTTAACAGAATTTGGTAATATGGCTTTAGTAGAACAAAGAGAAGAATTGGAGGGTGGTAATATACCCATACGTTTGCCAGGTGTACAAAAAGGTGATATGGCTGCACGTAATTTTAAGCCTGAAGTTAAAGTATTTTGTGTAAAATTTTCACCTACTGGTCAAGCATTTGCAGCAGCCTGTACCGAGGGTTTATGTATTTATACATTGGACAAAGGTAAAAGAAAATTTAAAGTTAACGACAAGAAATTTTCTTTAATTCTTTTATATTTAAAGGTGTGGTTTTTGATCCTTTCGATTTGTCCTTGGAAGTTACACCAAAAGCTATAAAAGAATCTTTAAAAGCTAAAAATTATTCAAAAGCTTTAATAATGTCTTTGAAATTAAATGAAAATAATTTAATAACATTAGCTTTGGAATCTATACCTTATCAAGATAGTAAGTTAATATTAATTTAGGGAAATAATTTGTTATTAAATTATTGTACTTTTCGAATTCCAGTTAATTTAATTTGCTCTAATCTGCCCAATCAATATGCATCGCGTTTATTACAAATTTTATCTAAACTATTGCATACCTCTCCTCATGTTGAATTCTATTTGCAATGGTGCTGTTGTCTGCTCTCGAGTCATGGTAATAAAGATGGTGTTCTACAACATACCTCACTTTTAGCTTTACATGAATCAATATCGCGAAAATATGAAACACTTAATAGAATGTAAGTTACTGCCATTCTTAGAGTTTGCAAATTAATAATAATTTTCTTTTTAGCTGTGATTTTAATAAATATACCATACGTTCTTTATTAAAAACGGCCGAGATTAGAAATAAAGAAAATTCCCTTAAAGAGAAACCTCAAGATCACAATCAAATGTCTGAAGGTGATATTAGTGAGAATGAAAATGATGATGATGAAGAAGATATGTTACTAATTAAAACTTCCAACAAACAAACTGATGAATTTGAAAATGATGACGATGATGATGAGGAGGAGGAAGAAACAAGTGAAGAAGATGAAAACAGTGATTAAACAATTTGATTTTGTATAGGTAATTTTTAAGTAATAAATTTTTCTACTATTATGTATTATAATATTGAAAAATAAGTATGTTTTAAATAAATATATCAAAAGAAAATATAAAAATATTAAAAACTTAAATTATATGTAAGTAAGTTTAAAGTTTTTTATTATATTTATATTATTTTTATTTCTTTATTAAATAAATTTTAGGATAATCTTAAAAGATCTTCAATCAAATTACAAAAACAATGTGATTAATTTCATACCAATTAAAATATCTTCAATCAAATTACTTTACCCAGATGTTAATAGAGAAATTTCAAATTCATATTTTTTGTCTTCAATCAAGTTCTATATTTGGAGAAATGAAAACAATTTTTAAATTCAAGATTTTGGAAATGTATTACACAGGTAAATTTAAAATATGTTCATTAATATATTTTCGGTAGAAATATAAAATTATCTATTATGTTTGCTTCTATGCTCTAATTTGGGAGTTCCAGGAATCCCAATTTTACTTTACTTAAAAAATATATGTAAATGACACAAACTGAACATTTCGGCAAACAAATTAAAAATTTTTCATCGTATATTTTATTATTCGTTTAACTATATCAAGAGATTTTAGTTCAGTTCTAGTTCAGTTCTAGTTC
>JACGTJ010018116.1:0-16938 GCA_014858695.1 Chrysomya rufifacies | reverse complement strand
CCAAGCCGAATATAATATTCTTACTTGTTTAATTAATTCTTGCTCATAGTTTGAGGAGAACTGAATATTTTGCTTTTTATACACGGGAGAACATTTGTAAACGGTTCAAGGAATAATCACAATGAATTTTGACACGTAGATAAAGCCCATAGTTCAACATATCTAGACTCGATTATATAATTGACGTTTTGACCGTGGGTATATAGGAATATACAAACATGATTTGGAAGGTATTTTAATAATAATTAGAAAACTAGTGTTGATTGTTCCTACTTGTTTTTTAAAATATATATAAATAAATTTTAGATGTGAATATTCAGATTTTCATCTATTGTCCTATAATACAATACATTGATAAAACCATGTCTTATTACAGATTTTATTCCATTATCAAAAAAAAATTATAAAGAATTAAATCCTAAGAGGATGATTCACATTTGTTTGTCTATTTTTATATTTTTTTCTAATCCTTGGCATTATAAAACGGGTTTAATTTTTTTGCTTAACACACTAAACTGTATATCTAAAAACCAATATCTCTTTTAATTTTACTTTTAAAAACATTAAACCAGTAATTATTTAATTTTTCTTAAATTTATACGGAGTTCACACTACGACAACGTGATTTTGTACTGAAGGTTATAAATCTTCATTATTTTTGTTGATGATTTTAATTTGTTTGCACTTAACATGAAATCAAAGATAAATTTAATAAGAAAACAAGAAAGAAAGCAAATAAAAATAGATCATGCAGGTACTCGATTTTAGGATTGGATATATAAAGAGAATATAGAAATTGAAGATAATTAGAACAAACTGAAATGAAAATTTTGACATTAATGATTTAAGTATAATAAAAAAATATAAGTTTCTCACATAACTTGTCCTTTTTGAAAAAAGAAAAAACAAAACAAAGTAAATAACAGTTTATCAAGGTCAGCTGTTTAAATTTTAATATCTTTTGCATTATCAGCTGATTCGTTTGTTTTATTTTATATCAATTTTTACAAAGTGGAGTGACCTGTTGATGTTTATGACAGTCAATATTGATCTTATACAATTTTCAAATAATATTTTTGCAACACCCTGCTTTTTCTAAATATTTGTAAATTTAAGTACTGTATAAATATAATTTTGTTGTTACATCCTTTAACCTCGAAAAATTGTCTACGGTTTTCAAAACGATGGCCATTGAAAATTTGTTTTAACAATGACTAAAAACAGCGGGACTTATATTATCAAATGTTGAGTAAATTTTTTTGTGTGTTTGACCTGGGAAAAAATGTAGTGCTTGCACACTTTTAACTAACTATCTTATACAGCCTGTTGAGCCATTGTGCAAATGCTGGCAAATAACACTTACATAACGTGACAAAAACTACTGAAAGTGTTAGTGAATGGCTTAAACTATTGTCCTGCAAAAGAGGTCATAAAAAATATAATTTTCAATAAAGTCAACAAAGAAAGAAAGAAAAATATGAATTCATAACTGATACCAAAAAAAAACTGTTAGTTGACATTCATAAAATTTGTACAAAAACAAGGAACAACAACTACAGGTAATGAGTATAATAACTTGTAATTTTTTTTAAGGCTATCTTAACTAAAGATTACCTCTAACTGTGGCAAAAATTATGAAAATCGCCGTGGTTTTTTATGAGCTCTCATTGATTCATAGTTTACTTTTCAAATGAATATAATCACTTTTTCGACCTTAAAACCTTTATTTTGATCAGAATAAATAAGAAAAATGCTTTTGAAAACAATGAGGCTTTAAGAACGAGTTTTGAAATTCTAAAGGTTTTAATGTTAGCCAATGTCTATTTCATGACTCAAGTTAAAACTTCCTGTAGATCTTTAGTTGAAAAATCTTAACAAAAAACTCTTGAATTACAAAGAATATTTGAAGACGGTTGACAAAAATCCATCAATTGGAAGTCTTCACACTTAATTTCTTTATTATTATAAAAAAAATGATTTTATAATAATTTTCTTGGGAAAAGGAATTGCTCCAGTGCAAAACAATGAAAATCCGAGAAAATTTTATTGGTAAAACAAAAATTTCCTGCTTCAAAACTGTAACGAATGTTAAGTTATTTCTTATCCTTAATCTAAAAAAAAAGAGTCAATAGCTTTGTTGTAAAGTAGTGGTAACTTTGACACGGTACAAACAAAAGAGATTTTTCTCAAGTATTAACTTTTGAATATTATTTTTATACTCATTGTTTGAAAATATAAATTTTAAATGTCTTTTTCTCAAAACGGGAAAATAATCTACAAGAAAAAACGATGAACAAAATAGTCCTGGTATTGTTGTTTCAAAAAAAAAAATATTATTGTTTATATAAACAAATAAACTAAATAATTAAAAATTCTCTCCTATTGGTCCAGCCATAAAGAAAGTACAAAGATGTTGGTTGTTTAAATTCGTATGTTAATGTTAGTTATTATCATAAAAAGGCGGCTTTAGACAACCAAAAAATATCAAGAAATTTCTTTTGTTTTATTATTAAATGTTTACTTTATTTTCAATATTTATTTAACAACGAGTCAAGAAGATTTTGAGGGTCAGTTAGAGTTTTGGAATATTTGCATAAACACTCAATTCCTTATTCACCCACACACACATACAGACGCTTGCATACATACAAATCTCCTTCGTCCTGCATTTAACAACAATATCAAAAGAGTTATAAACTTTAATTTTAAAAATAAAATGTAAATGTAAATGAAAATGAAAAAGGTTTAGTGAAATTTTTGTTTGCATAAAACCTCATTAACGCGGTGTTAAAAATGCCCATCTCATCGTAAATCGTGGCCATTGTTTTTATGGAAAGTCTTATGATCTTATGGTAGAAGGATTTATATTTTGTTTTCAAATCTTTATTTTCTCACAAAATTCTGTTTTACCAACAATTCATGGGTATTTTAAAACTATTTATAGTTTTCGTCAAAATCTAACACAACAGTTAATTGACTTCACAAGTAAATCTAAATTTCGCATAGAGATGTTATTCCTTTTTTTACTGGCTTTAAGTAACAATTTACATTTCATTGAAGAAAAATTGAATATAGATGGCGAAGGACCTATTGTAATATTTCTTAAGAACAAAAAAAATGTTGAAAACGGAACTTACACGTTTGAAGAATAATTTCAATATATTTTGTTTAAAATCAATTATGTAATTAGGATCAGTACCTCTTGAACTGATTTCCAGGAAATCCTTAAAACTTTTAATAATAACACTTAAAAGAAAAAATCATGACGGTATTCTTATTACTACACCGAAAAAAATCTACATTTCAATCAATTGTTTCAATTAATTTTTTTAATTGAAGATATTCTTTCAATTCGTACTATTAATTAATATTGATAATTCAAATCTTTTATCAAATTCATAGAATGAATCATTTTGGAGTAATATATTTAATTAGAGCACAATTTTACTATTTTCTGTGTAAGAATTAAATTTTAAAATTTTACATGAAAATTTAAATTTGAAATATTGAAAATATTGAATTTTGTATACCCTGGAGGGAATAAACTGACTAATCATATACATAAATATTGTGTTAAATATGAACACAAAACTGTCGAGCATTAAAAGCATACGCCCAAGCTTTTATCACACAATCATAAAATGTTTAACATATTTTAATATTTAGCTTTGTCTGTCCTTCTGTTGATAGGGCTCGAATGCATTTACCTAGGGCGACGTATAGGTTATATCGGTTCAAATCTCAAAAATCTTTTTTAACAGATAATAAATTTAGCAAACGTTTCTAAGCAGTTATTTACTTTTCGAAGCAGTTAATTACGTAGTCCATAGGTCTGAAAATTGCTCCAGAATTCTAAAAACTATAGGATTATTAGTGATATTAAACCTACCGAGAATATGTCAAGGTATTCAAAACCCCGACAAATTTGTATAACCTCCATCAAAATATGATGCAACAAGTTAAATTATTAGTCTAAGACCCTAACATTTATATATTATTATTGGTCCTAGTAAGATTCTAAGCAGATCTAGAGATGTCCTCTTGTCTGTCTACTGTTGATAACACGATAGAGATTGTTTCAGATAAGCTAGGAAGGTAAAATTTGGCACACATTTTTCTCTTATGTAAGATTTCTTTTCTATAGAAAATGGACAAAATCAGTTCAAAAATAAGGGAGTCATAGGCCAAAAGTCCATTAAATTTGTCCATTTTGGAGATTGTTTTTGCATAATAAATAATGATATGAGTGCTTCAATAATAGAAACTAGACAATAATTTGTGTTGCCTAACTACCACATTAGGTCATATTCATATACATGAAAATTATTCGATCTTTCAAATCTAAAAAATTTATGAGAATAATGTTCAATTTTATACAGACAGAAAATGGATAGAATAGCAAAGATTCGAGCTAGTCGAATATAATATTTCTTATTTTTAAATGAACTTCAAGAAGATTTGACCTCAAACTACAATCTTCGTGTTTTTCTTTTATTTAACATTCCATAATTAAGGTTATTTTCATATAACAAAACATTGAGCTATCTTGCATAAATATAACTTCCTTGGAGTTATATCAATATAGTTTAAACGGAACTTCCGATAGACCATTAAATGTTTGCTCAGTAATAAATATCACAAAACTAAACAATTCCGCATTTTTCCGCAAATCAATGTAAATATTTCCGGTCATTATGAAACTAAAATTTGAACATCACCAAACTCAAAACATACATTTTTTAAATATTTGTTTATAGAAACATGATTTATCTAGCAAAATCTTTATCTATTTAACAACTATTAAATTTAACCGTTAGCACATAAAACGGAAGTGACCAATCTACATATATAGCGTGGGAGTTTATACAATACCTAATCATTTTCATTTTTTGTTTTTTATTATAGGAAGCGGAAGTTTTTCCTTTTTAGTTTTCGCAAAGTATTTATTGTCCCTATGCATTTTTTTTAATCAAATGAGACATAACCCCCATATTCACAAATAAACTGACATTTAGAGGATTTTTATGAATGAACAAATTTTGAAGAAGGATATAAGAAATTTATCAATAGAATTCTAAGGAATCGTATAATTGTTGTACTTTTTTATTTTTGGCTCATTGAGCTTAAGTATTGAAAAAGAAAAAGCTTTGCGCTTTTATTAACAATTTTCTTAGAATTATTTAGTTTAGGCTGTAGAGGATAATGAGCTTGAACAAATTGAGCTGATGAATCTTGGAAATAAATTTCATCCATCATAAAAGTATGTCTCATCTTCACGAATTCATAAATTGTTGTTGAGAAACTCTAAACAATGTCTACAAAAGTGAAAAAGTAAATTGATAAGTACACCATTTCCAAAAGCACATCACCTTTGTTAGAGGTACTACAATTTTATAATAATTTTAAACAAATTTCCAAACGATCTTATTTGCCGAAGACAAAGTCTAAAACAATTTTGCAAATTTTTGAACTATGTAATACGTAAAGGTTTGCACTTCCCGCTATAAATTTGACCTAATTTTCGAAATGGTGTGTAAACCAGCAAAAATGAACGAAATGAACGAATCTCAATTAAACATTTGTGCGTATGTGTAAGTGTGTCTTGTATATAAAATATTTATTTTAGTCGTAATAGTTGTAGTTGTTTGTTAAATTTATTTCGGTTTTATTAAAATAAAACGTGTATTTATTGTTAGACTTCTTGGAATTTCTACTTTTGACAACAAGAGAATTCAACAATAACAACAAAATCAAATTCAAAAAGCAACTCAACCAACAAACAAATCCAACCTGATCAACTAAGAATACAAGGCGCGCATTTTTCTCATGATTTAAATGTTATTGCTTCCCAAACAGGATTCCATTTCAATGGCTTCTCCTTTCCACACAAAAATATGTAGAGCGTTGACGTTGTTGTTCAGTTATAAAAAATATAAATGAACATTAAACTACTTGTTTTTTATTTTATTATTATTTTAGTTTTAAATTTATTGTTAAATCGCTAAATTGAAAGGAATCACAATCTTAACACGCACTCATACACTTTTAAATTAAACACATACATACATACATATGTATGTATATAACATAAACATGATCATTTTATGATTACAACAACACTACAACAAATATAACGGCTAAAACTGACATTAAATACAACAATAACTCCTGAAAAGGATAACTAAACAAATATTCTGTTGTAATATTTCATTTCTCTACAGAAGTAAATGTTAAATAGAAAAATAAATATTCCTTAACTATTATAGAATAACGATCATCTCATTTGTACCTGTCGTCAGCTTATTCTTCCATTCTCTTCCATCGAACATACCAACAACTAAGGTATTTGATGTTATGGACAACGTATGTGATTTATCTGGTTGATGTGTGCGTATGAAGTGTCTGTCTTTTTGTTATATAAAATTCTTTGGTTTTTTCATTTTTTTCTATGATAAGATTTATGAATGATATTGATGTTTAACTTTTGATAAATCTAAATCTACATTACTCTGAACTATTTTAGTGTTTTTTTTTTCTCTTGGTACAAAGTTATTTCGTGTGTTTACCTTTGTTTTTTAGTTGAAATCGTATTTTCTATGTATTTCAGCAATTTATTTATTTACTTATCAATTCCTAAGGATCTACTTCACACTCTTGCACAAATCACTGATGACAATATACAAGTGTGTAAGTTTTTATTATCAAAAATTGTGTGTATGAGAGTTCATGAGTACATACTATCGGGTGATCTATTTCAATTACCTTAAAATAAATCTAAAATTTTTATGCGATTAAAAAGAACAGCATTTAAGACTTGTCTTATGTGAATTACGTTCTCTCGTTAGCTACTGATAGGTAGCATTACCAGGAGACACTAGTTTTAAGATCGGAAGTGTAAGTAGGCTAAAGAATTTTGTCTTGTCATTCCCTAGTGAATGGGAATCAGAAAGCTTGCAGTCTATGTGAAGATCCACAATGCGACATCAGTGCATATATATATATTAGCACATTTTTCTTATATGGGTTCTCCATCTAATGGCTAGATATATTACATTTTACGCTATTCCCATTTCCTCATTATGTGTTAACTGTTGATGTTTTATGCCTGGGTATTTGGACAAAAGAAAGCTTCTGGGTTTGAAAAATATTGATACATCGTATATTTCTTTGATACATCGTGGGTATTGCATCTGTGTTCTCATTCATGAAATTTCTCGTATTTTCTTCATAGTAACGGTCGTGTAATCAATTCTGGAATGTACACAACGGATCAAAGAGTTCTATAACGATTAAATGTTCAAATATAATACGAAAAAAGATATTCAAAATGATCACCCTTTTACAGACTGTTGAATAGACATTCATAACATTTCTGTAGTTACGAGAACAGTAAATGTTTCTTATTTTTTATTCTTAACCTTGACCGATGATGATTAGAACCTTAAATGTTTCTAAATTTTTTTTGGTGATATTTTTGATGGAAACGAGTCCGTACACAGTAAAGTTAAAATACAAATAAATTTTTAACACACATAGTTAAGATAAGAAATTCATACAAATATTATTGTTGGTCACAATCATTCATACTTCTTATTTTTTCTACTCTGTTGATCGTGTTCTTCATCTCACGTACACAATTTTGTTTTTATTAAAAGGAAATAAATCTTAATTTCTAAGATTTTTAAAAATACTAGGAAATTAACATTAAATACCGAAAAATTACATTTAACACTTAAATCGTTACACTTGAAGTTTCAAGGATCATTATCATGAACGAAATAGGATACAATAATAGTAGAATATTACGTAAATAAACTTTTTTGAAAGCATTTAAGTCCATAACTACCACATTACCCCTTTTGTATAAAAAAAATACAAAAAATATGCTCTTATTTTGAACATGTCTGTGTCTTTTAAAGGCATCGTCGCGTCGCGCCTTTAATATTGGTTTTATATTAACATTTGTATCTTCCACATAATCTCTACTAATTAATACCCTAATTATTATTATTTTTTCTCTACAATTCAATGCTTTTAAAGTATCCATTTACATTTCCATTACAAAGCAGATAGAGAACGTCAACATAATAAAAATCAGCATCACATCAATTCTCTACTCAAGAAAAAGTAATAATATTTATAAACAAATCTAATGACCGACCTATCATTATCAACTCTATTCTATCAAACCAAGAAAAAGAAAATTTCTCAAAAAAAAAAAATAAAATAAAATAAATGCTCATTTCTTAGTCAGATCACATTTTGTTAATTTCGCCTGGGAATTTTCTCATAGTCAATATAAATTCTTGAAATTTAAGAAAATAAAATAACTTTAGTTATTTATTATTATTTAGTTAATGTCCTTTTTCTTTCTTTCATTCTTTACTTTGTTGTTTTGGGTAAAAGACAAATACGATCATTGGACGTTGATTCATAAGGATGTTAGCGTCAAACGGTTTTATTGACATGCGATACTTTTTGGGTACATAGAAATCTGTATACTGTTATATTTATTGAGTCCAGGCTCAATATTCTCATATTAATAGTTTTTGTTGCTCTTGGTATTTTGCAATTATATTTAGTAACAACAAAAAACTAAACCAAAACAATATAAACATTATCTTAAATAACGAATGTCCTTTTGACTAGTAAGACTAGCAGGAAAAAAACAGATAAGACTAACTATAAAATGTTAAGATTTATATATTTTTTAGTATTTTCCCAGACCCAGGAAAAAAGTAAGTATTACGATTTTTGTTGTATTCTAGTTGGTCAATTAATAACTGACAAGTATCTTCTCTAGCAACCTCTTAAAATGTCAGAGGGAGACCATAACGTTATGCCAAAATATCCTGCTGATGCTGAATGCTTGTGTGTGCACTTTGTGTAAGTAGAGACCTGCCAGCAGCAACAACAACGACAATATCTGCCGGAAAATGTCAACGCACAAAAAGTCATTTAATATTTGCTCAAGCCACTTATACGGTTTATTATGATTTAGGATTTTGTTCATTTCGTTCCGTTCGTCAGGTTGACAAACGTATCAGTTTTCTTCGTAAGGATGAAAAGTCAAAGACAAAGATTTCTTGAGCCAACAACAACTTACATCCTGAGAAGAAATTTCTAAACTCTAATCTTTCTCCAATATTAAATGTACTTGTTGTTTAGTTAACTGAACTTCTGTCCCTCTGTCTGTCTCAATGTCCCTCCAGTTATGTCTATAGATTTAACTGTTGGTAAAGTGTTTACTTCAACTGGTGGCTCAATATGGAACTGCAACAATAAGTCCTTTTTGAGCTCTCTAATATGATGGGAAATTTTTTAGGCATTCAGCTGGTGTTTCAATTTTCTTTCTTCTCGTCCAGACTATGGGAAAAATCAGAGTCTGTATATAAGTGAGAGTAATAAGAGAGTTATGTGTGATTGTATGTTGAGCCTTCAGTATTAGATGAAAAGTCAGTAGTTGGTCATATAGAGAACTCAAGATGGTTCAACAATAAGAAAACATACATTGATTGTAATTGTTTTGAGTTCATTGTTTAGCATTACGAGAACAATGAAATCAAACAATAAGCCACATCATCAAGTGCTTATAAACCACTTTGTAAATATTGCACCATCATTTTTATTTCTAGTTCATTTCTCATTTCACCTGCAATTTTTCTCATAGTATCGACTCAATAGAAATTGCTAACTTAACTATAAAAAATCGAAATTGTTGTTCTTGTTAATATAATGACAATGATTACCTGCTATACATGTGCTGATCTCACGCTCAGTTTGCCATGTTCTATACGTACGAATTTAGAGCATTAAGACCAAATCGAATGTGTAATAAAATTGAAAATCATAAAAGAAATCTATTTGCCATTAGAGCTATAAATGAAATTGTAAATTTTATTATGGGTTTAACTGAGACTGCCCTAAATGATTCCTAAATAACCTGACAGATATTGCAACAATGTCATGGGAACATAGTCCCCCTTTTTGTCGAAAATTAATGATATATTTTTTAAATCTTACAAAAGTACTAAGACCTCCATGAATTTCATTTTAATGCTCAACATTATAAGACGTCATAAATAATCTATAAAGGATTCCAGTTTTAAGGTGAAATTCTTAAAAGAAATTAGAAAAAAAAAAACATTTACTGTTTAAAACTTACCGCAGAATTTGGATCTGTGATTTTAAACTAGCAGTCATATACTATATTAATATTATTATATATGTAAATGCAAATTAATTAAAATAAAACTTTCTTATCATGGGAATATTTGATTCTTAAAACTAAAAACATCATTGAATTAAACCAAAATGAACCCACATTATATTAATAGATTTTTTTCTTAAATGCTCAATATTTGATAACTACACGATTCATTATTAATTCGTATATGTACAAACATATAACAAACTAATACTAACGTTTATTGAGCATAAGTAAGCTCAACACAAAAATTATTTTTCTTGTGATTTAATTTTTTTATAATATTGAGCCCATTTACTACAATAAAAGAGAATTGAAGAGAGGGAAAAACAAAATAACGAAAAACAATAAAATTCATACTGGTTTAACTGGCTGGTAGAGATTTTTACATAAAATATACTTTGATAACAAAAAAAAAATGTCTCTATACTATGTGGCGCATAGTGATAGAGAGAGGGGAGAACCCTCTGGAGTAAGAGAGAAGGATTGAAAAAAAGCGCGGGCGCCGATAGAACTTGTCATACAAACGTGCAAGTTTTGGTAGACATTGAAAGAAACCATAACAAAACTATAAGAAAAAAGTAACGGCTTTTTTTAGTTTTTTTGTTCTATTTCATTAAATGTTGATCATAAAAAAAAATACGATTGAAATGCAATAAATTGTTATCATAATAACAAACATAGAGTTCTAGAAAATTTTACTTTTTCTAATGCCACACGTTCTTACATCAATACTTATTTGTTATCAACTATGGGTTTCTAGTAAGAAATTATTTGACTTGGTCGATACTTGGATACCCATCATTAACAGGTCCTAAGTAACATAGAACAAAAATGTTGGCAGAAGCAACGCACATTTGTGATTTTTGCAGAAATATACTAAGATGTAAGAAATAATTTTTATATGAACTAATATGGAAAATGGGCAGAAAAGTGGGAGGTTCACATCCAGTTTTTGTGTTCAAGTTTGTTATATTAGTACATCCAAATTTCATCATTGTACGTTCTTCCATTTCAAGTTAATGTCATGTTATGCAATAAATTGCTCCACAGCATCCAATTTTTATGAGTTGGTCCATTACTTCTTTATTTATATACTAATTCGGTTTATTTTATATACCAAACATTTCTTACATAAGCTAAATAGTTGTGCAAATTTTAACCTTGTAGCTCTTCCGGTACAATATATGTATGTCTTATTTTCAATAGACAGACAGTCCGAAGCAGAAAAAATCGCCATATATTTCCTGATAAAAAAAAAATAAAAAAAAGGTTTATTGTATCATCGGCGACAATTTCTCGGTATTCCGGTACTGAAAAATTTCTGAGAATTCAACAACTGAAATGAATTTTCAGGAAAATCACAGAAATCCCTCCCGGGAAGCAAAGATTCACAATAAGTAATCAATAGATCTGAGATATTTTTAAATTGTATCAAATTATAATTTGATATAACGGTATTAAGATTTTAAATCGAAATAATTCGTTAGCCACAGTAGACAAAAGTTGTTTAAAAGATCAATAAGTTGTGTACATATAAAGAATTGGAAGATACAATTGTTTATCAGAAGCCATTTGAGTTTGATTTCGATTAATTATTAATTGTATTTGTTAACGTATTCAGTGTATGTTAAGGAAACCTTACTTTCTAATATGAACTCAAATCCAAATTATTTATTTAGCATGAGATCTTTCTATAATTAAGCCTGCTTCACATTCCAGAAGAACGTCTTATAGCTATTATATATCATGATTCCTCGAAATTTAAGTTGCAGTAAGAAAAAATTAGGTGTTTAAACAAGTTAGGGAAAACCAAATGCATTTTACAGAGAAATTTTATTTTACACACAAAAAGGTCTTATGTAATTTTGTATCTATGTGAAAACTATAATTTCCTTTTCTGCTAAAATTGGCAAGCATTTTCGAATACCAGATATAACCCAAGTATTAAGGTTAGTATGTATTGGAGGGAGTATATATTATAAACGAAAGATAACGAACGCTTTAGAAAAAAGTTATATATTATAACTTTTTTCTAAATCGTTCGTTTATAATAGATACTCCCTCCAATACATACTAACCTTAATACTGGGTTGGGTATGTAACGTCTTTTTTTTTCAAAATCACATATTCATGTTGAGCCAAACTAAACGATCGAATCTTGTACATAATAAAATTATGTACATGTATATAAGTAAACAATATATAACGAATGGATGCATCTACCATGCGCATTCAAGAAAATCGAAAAAAAGAACGAGCAATTTATTTGTACTCGTAGAAAAAGAAGAGGTTAAAGTTAAAAACATAAAAAAAGAAAAAGACAAGGCGCAAAGAATATATAATTCTTTTTAATGTAGAGTTTTGTTTTTATTTCATAGTTTTTTTTTATTTGTTTTGAGTTTTTGAAAGAACTTTTTTTCAACTAATGCACACTGACTGACTGAATGAATGTGTATTTGTTGTGTTGAGGCTTGAGAGGAGGAAAAACACAACAGAAAAGTAAACGAAAAGAAATTTTGTCCGTTACAAAAGTTTTTTATGCTTTTTTTTTTCTTCATTTACTTTTTGTATTTATTTTGTTTGCATGTACTTTCAACCACCACTACTAAAGCAATTATGAGCTGACTGTCGAGACACACAGATTCTCAACATTATTTAGAATCTGGAATTTTTTTTACTGCCTCATGTTCATATTAAAAACATGAGGCAGTAACTATAAATTGAGCTGACAGTCAGTAAATGTATATACATATCTGTATGTATATGTTTAGAGTATCTGTGCAGTGTCTATTTATGTTATATAAAGTTATAATGCAAAATAATAAGAAATTATATACAGTAAGAATTTGATTTACGCAATTAGATATTATACAATTTTTAGGAAACAAATAGTTTAAAGATTGCTTTAACTAAATATATTCTATGAATAATTTAGTTTATTGCAACAATTTTATGAGCTGCGCCTCTTCTAACTAACTTTCTAAAAATTACAAGAAGTTTAAAGTATTCTTGTTTCATTTTCGAGTTTTTACTGTAAACATATTCTTTAAATTTCTATATATTAAATTTCTGCCTGTCTGTTATTATGCTCGTTGAGCGTTGAGCCGCCAAAGCCGTTACAAATGCATGTTCATATGACTTTTCCAAACAACAACGATGTTGTTACTTTAAGTGTTGTGTTTTTGTTTTATTTTATTTATTATTTTTTTTTATTAGTCTTAGCTGTGGGTATCATACAAATAAATTCTTTGGTATTGTTTTGTTGTAGTTTTAAGAATTAGTTGAGCTTGCCCGGCAATGATGGTGGTTAGTGGTGGAATATGTGGGCTCATCGTCATCAGCTCAACAACAATAGTTATAATAATGGAGGGAGGAAAAAATTCATAAATAAATTCGCACCGTGTTACTTTCATAATTAATGTTGAGCTCTCGCTCTCTTTGGGTGTTTCATTAATTGAGCCAAACTCTGTGACAGCCAAAACAAACACCCCTCACACATGTGCATACACATATGAAATGTGTACGTGTATTCATATGTTTATCGTGCAACACCAAAGAAAATTATTTTTATTGCAATGAGCAGTAACTTTAGTGCTCATTGTGTGTGGCAGCAGCGCCTGACTGGCAGCTATTCCTTGAACTTTGTTGGATTGTGTTATTATTTTTTATTTTTTCTATTAAATCGTAACGTACATTTGACAGTAAAGAAAATTTTATTAAAAGCACTTTTTTGAAGTACAATCAAATCCCAGTATGTACAGACATCCGTAAGCCAATGTAGAGACGTATTGGGCACACGCAAAAATTGGTAATCTCAGGAAGCCTAGAAAGGACTACCATCACATACGTGGTGTAAGTAACTCATGAAAAGGAGTCAGTTTAGTAAAAACTGGGGTAAAAATATCTGAACAGACCAGAATGATGTATATTTATAGTGACAAAGGGAACATATATAAGGTATGTTTGAGTGAAATCGGTACAAAATTTAGGAAATTATGGAATAAAAACCCATAAAAAGATGACATTTTGGAGCATTTTATTGTACAACATGCAAGAAAAGGAAAAACGTACAACGATTAAAGTTTAGATGTGGCATCTGGATAACATTCGCCTACCTTTTTTACTATGTAATATAGGACCCGTCGGAGGTGGTTATGGAATATTCTTTTTGATCTTTTTTTAACTTTTTGCATTTAAATAATTTTCAGAGAGTGTAAAAATACTATGTGTATATTAAACATATGTGTATGAACGTGTATATCAAATGGCTCAAGAAAGTGGCAAAAGTAACGTATTTTTTGACACATTATCATAAATAGCAACAAAAAAGTATCAAAAGCAACAAAACAAAAATAATGACTCTACAACTACACACCTAACCTGAAAGAAAAAAAATTGAATAGAATTCGCTCGTGTTAAAGACCTCCATAATCAGCTAAAAGACAACGAATGATATTGTATGTAGATAAAAGTAGAAATTCATGCAGGAATATTCGAGATAAATGCGTTGGTACTTATTTTCAATTAGAAATTGATAAACAAATTACCAATTCCAGCACATGGTTTGGTTTTGTTAAGGAAATTCAGAAACAAAAATTTACATTATTTGTTTTTTGTTTATTACAAAATTCTAAAAAAGGAAAATTTGTTTGTAAGAAATCAATTAATATGACCCTAGAATTTAGTAATTATTTTGGGATTTTGTTCATTTATATTTGCTGCTATAGAAAAGAAAACAGGCCTCGATGAAAATGACAACACTTAAGTGTTAAAAAAAGAAAGGCTAAGGCTCATTGTCGTCTTGTTCCCAAAAAGAAACTGAAAATTACGTTCCCACGATTTTCTTCTTTACATGTTGAGCAGCACTTGAATTGTGTTAACAAAAAGAGAAAAAAAAAACGAATAAAACTAAAGAAATGTTTAAATCTCATACATATTTTTCATATTTGTACTTAATTTCTTAAACAAATATTAATTTGTTGTTTTATTTTTTAAAATCTTAGCCACTTGCACAGACACATCGACATCTACATCCAAAAGTGTCCCGGCTCAACACGATCCCTTTCTTTCTTTCGTTTGTTCCACAAAAAAAATTACGTTTTAAAAGACAAAATACTAAAAAATTCTTGTCTCTTACATTTATTTCTCATGTTTGTCTCAGGCTGAAAACAACAACTCGTGTGTTGGTGTTGTGTTTTGTTGTTGGCACATGGTTATAACTCATGCTCTTCACGTTCATAACCTGTGTCTGGCATGTGCACCTACCGGTCGTCCAACTCTTCTTACGGACTGATGACTGCATTGCACTTTTCTCAGTTTCAATTTCTTCTTGTAGTGTATTTGTGTGCATGTGTTTAAGATGTCCTGTCGTGTTTATTTTTCACATTATTTAGTATCCTGATAGATTTTCGATATTGGTTCCCACACTTTCGAATCAAATGTTAGTGTATTTCATTAACCAATATGATTATAAGTATATGTATGCATAGGTTTTTGTTATTTTTCTTAAGGATTTTTAAGGAAAATTCTATGCAAATTGTTGTTGTCATCAAATTTAAGTAAACCCGTGCTCAAAAAACAACGCCTACCCATTCTTTCTTATTGTGCTGCTGCACTTTGTTAAGCTTGTCGTCATCTTATCTCAAGTAGGTGCGGATTTCAAAACTAAAATCTCTTTTTTAACCAAAGTCAAAAGATAAGAAAGACAAAACCAGAAAAGACAAACATATTTTCCCAGGATATTTGAAAATCACTCGGAACGTGATATGTATAAAATTGTAATAACTTTAAAACTCTTCTCTGAATTGCAATATTGCAAATTTGATTTCATGTCATTGCTTTATTTTACTAATTTTCGTTATTTGTTTTTTAAATTTTCAAATTACAAATAAATATTTTGTTTTAAAAATTACTTTATTATCACACAACAAAAACCTTGCCAAAATAATTTTTCGGTTATCCCCCCAGTAAGAGGAGACATAAGGTAAACAAATATGTTAGTTGAAGTGTATGAAATACAAAAGGATGCTGGAATATTCATTGGAACCACACACAGCGTTTAAAGCAAAAGAAATAAGAATAAGTTGTTTGGGTGGAGTAACGCAAAGAAAATAAAAATACATAAAGTCATCTGAAATAAACCACAATATACAAAATAAAGTGTAAATAAAGGGTTTTTATGGTAATAAAACGCTTGGACCTTCCATTCAAAAGATGTAAATCTTCATTATAAAATGCAAAATTTGAAAATTTTTTCTTTAGGTAAATATTAAGATAATTATTTATTTTAAACAAATATATAAGATTCGTATCGAATATATGTTATATCTGGTAGAAATAGAAGATTTCATGATCTGACATTATATTATATAGGCTTTTGATCAGAAAGACAAAAAACTTTTAAGTCTTTGTTAGTGCATTCGAATCCTATACACTGAGCGAAAAACTCCGATACTTAATTGGCATCGGTTTTTATCACTTAATGTTCGGCAACAAATGTTGCTCCTCATGGGAACTATGGGAACATACATATATGCGAATATATACATAAAACTGAACTAGTGGAACTGCACTTAGTAGAAAAGAACTGAACTACAATTGAACTTAAACTGAACTAGAACTGAATTAGAATTGAACTTAAACTGAACTAGAACTGAATTAGAATTGAACTAGAACTGAACTAGAATTGAACTAGAACTGAACTAGAACTGAACAAGAAGTAGAACTGA